>FLMG01000615.1:25098-36184 GCA_900088475.1 Hyphochytrium catenoides
CTCTCTCTCTCTCTCTCTCTCTCTCTCTCTGTCTTCTTATGGTCTCAGGCCAATTTCCAGTTCTAAACGTCTAAAACAGAAAAGATCCAGATCCCCCTACCTGTCATAAAATGATGAACCGAAAGTAATTGTGATGGGGGAAGATCACTGTCCTTCTGAAAGGACAATTTACACACTCCCGAGAATAGGCTGACTTTTGGGTCTGACTTTCGGTTTTCTCCCTGTCTTTCCTGCCTGTCTCCTCGTACAGATGTCGCTTCGTACAGTAGAGAGAGAAAGAGTTAGGAGAGAGAGAGAGAGAGAGAGAGAGAGAGAGAGAGAAAGAGAGAGAAAGAGAGAGAGAGAAAGAGAGAGAAAGAGAGAGAGAGACAGAGAAAGACAGAGAGACAGAGAGAGAGAGAGAGAAAGGAAGGAGAGAGATGTCAAGAGAGGAGCTGTTGTACGATAGTCGTCAGCTTCGCATCAGGCGATCGCGGGCTTTACGACTGTCCCGTCCCTCCTGCTGCCCGCAAAGCTTTGGCGTCAGTCCTTTGTCCTCCCCTGCACCATCCTTCTGAGGGGCGGTTGTGCGCCTTTGACAAGCATCTCTGATAGCAGCCCTTTTCCACATTTACTCTTTCTCTCTCTTCATTCTCTCCTCCCTCTTCTCCTCCCTCGCTTCCTGTTCTCTGTCTGGTTATGCTTTTACTCACACCTAGTCCTATGACCTAGGAGACCTCCCTCTCCCTTTCACTCTGTCTCTCCGTCCATGGGAAGATGTGGACAGAGGATCCTGACGCAGCATCCTTCAGGGATAGGAGGAGAAGAGCAAGGTCGTCAAGCAGGAAATCTTCCTTGGCTGGCGACGGAGATGTCTCCTCACTTCCTTCTCCCTCTTATGCTTCTCTCTCCTTCACCTCGCCCTCTCCTCGCAAGGATATCCCTCTAGGAGTTCCGTCCGAACGGTTGACGACTCCTCAGTCTAGCGAGTCACCGATGGCTTCCCCTGATCTCAACCCCATTTCTTGCCCAAGGTACAGGCGCTCCTTCGCCCTCTTACTGATTGTCATGCTCTCTCTCTTATCTCTGCTGTCTTTCCATCCTCCATCTCGTCCACACACACGCTCTCTCTCTCTTTCTTCTCTCTCACTTTCCAGTAGAATGTACCTTCATTATCTCCTTTTTGACCTTTGTCTTTCTCTCTCCCTTTCTCCCTCCGATATCTCTTCTTCACCACATTGCTGGGTGAAATAGAAAGTTCTTTACGATTGCTCAGTTAGCATATTCTCTCCTTCTCCTAGCAACTGCGCGTTCTCTTTCTTAGCAGCGCTAGCCAGAGATCTATCCCGCGATTTGCTCTTTAACTTGCTGTTCATATTGTCTCTGAACTTACAGTTTCTACTTTGCGCACCTCCTCATATCTCACGCTGTACAGAGTTGACGAACATCTAGAGAAAGAGAAAGTTTCATTTCAGCTGATCTCGGACTTTAAGCCCCCTCAAGCTCTGTCAACAGCTGTACCTGCACCGTCAGGCTTCTCGCCAGGTGTCTCTCTTTGTACCACCTCCTCTACCTGGCAGATCTCTCTCCCTCTCGCGTGTACTGTTTGCATCTTCTTTCCATCTTTAGTTTATTCGCCTCTAGCGGTCCCGGCTAGGGTCAATCTTGCTTCTCTACTATCTTCTTCCTTGTCCTTAGCTTCGACGCTGGTCCTCCTTTCTCTCCCCTCTCCCGCCTCTCTCTCCTCCCTTTCTCCTATCTCTGTCTAACGATCTAACTGCAATCTACTCTTCGTTCAAAAGCGATGCCTCTCTGGAGGAGAGATAGAGAATCAGCATCAAATGCTGCAGAGATTCCCAACCCAGATACACCCAGAAAAGCCAGGAGTTCGGCCATGAGCTCAATCAATCTCTCCTCTCCTTTGTCCTCCCCTTCTGCTAATCCTCCCTCTATCTTCAAGCTGTCGCTCAAGTCTGAGATAGTCCGCCGACAGGAAGAGACAGTAAAGACGGAGAAGATGGTGAAGAAAGAGAAAGAAGAGATGAAGCGTCGCCTCTTAGGGTTATTCTCTACTTACTCTGAGAAACCAAGGGACCTCCTGCAAGCCATCTTAGACTTTCAAGGGCTAGAAGATGAAGAGTTACTGGCCTTTCTTTTAGACAAGACACCTCTTCCTCGGCTTATGATGCCTCTATCTTCGTCCTTCCTTCACAATCTTCTGGCACTGCTTGCAGAAGAAAGGAGAGAGTGCGAATGCGACGAAGAAGACTTTCCTCGCCGCCGCAGATTGTATCTGATCTCCCAGCTAGTGAAGAGAACAGTGAAAGGCAGCGTGGTTGCCAACGTAGAAGTGGGAGATAGCCCCTGCGATAGCACCTCAAGCAGTTACCCGCTCTGGCGTTCACTCTTTGCTACCTTAAGTAAAGCATCTTGGCAGCTGGATCCTACTCATATCGCGGTCTTCAGTCAGGTGCGCTTCAGAAGATTGTAAAGTCCCTCGCTCGCTTTCCTATTCTCTCGTGTCCGCTGTATTATCAATAGTGCGCATCCGCTCCTCTTTACCCCTGCCAGGAATCTTTGCTGTCTCTCAGCGGCTATTGCGCTAGAGGCTTACCTGCTTTTGGGGTTCTGGGTGGTCTCTTTCTTCATAGATAACTCCCACCAACTTTCCTTCTTCTCTGTTGTTTCTCTGTAACTCTATAATCTCTTAACACCTTTCCAGATTGCCAGTCACTTTGTTCTCGACTGTGGCATGGGACGGAGTATCCTGGAGTTCCTAGCAGCCGATGCCGAAGAGAGAATGGGGCCTAAAGCCTCAGACCTATCACTGAGACTGAGTAATATGCAGATTATGGTAGGAAGAGAGATAAAAAGAACGATGACCCATGCCAAGCTATGACCGTTCAAGATGATCTTCTTCCTAACTCTGCTTTTGTTGAACAAGTTGTATGGATCTGTGCGTCAAGAGCTTTATTTCTTCGCCTGTTTGGAGTATAGCTCTCCCCACGTGGTCTCTTCCTTCCTTTTTCTCCATTTTCACTCTCCTTTTCTCACTCTCTCTCGCCACTCTCTCTTCTCTTGCGCAGGATCCAGAGTCCATTCCGTACACGGATCTCTTCATAAAGTGTCTTGGTGACGACTCGCTGCATCAGTTCCTTCTCCGTTTGGTTTATTCGGAGCACTCTCAGGAGGCCATCACCGCCCTCCACAGGACCAAGTTGATTCCTCTTCTCCTCCACACCCTGTCTTCTGCCCCCTTCTCCTCCCCTGCCACGGAAAACACTGCCCTCATGCTGAGGGAGCTGATGCATGCTCCTTACATCTCGTTAAGAGGCGATGCTATCTTTGCCTTCGAGGTTAGTGCAAGAAGGCTGCCTCGATGCTCTGTCCTTACTGGGGTGGGCAATGCTCTCTCTCAGTCTATGTTCTGACGTATGTCGTTGCTTTAACATCTGATAAACGACTTGTCTCCTACTGGAGCTAAATGTTCTTTGCAATCGTCATAGTTGCATCTTTCCATTTCTCCATGCTCTTGTCGCTGCATAGATGGGATTGGTTTCCCTCTTCCCTGCCTTGCTGGTATTGACTAGAAGTTGCCCTACATTTCCGCTTGGCCATCTCGATAAGGAGACCCTATCTCCTACTTCTCTGCCGCGATGCTCAATTACTTTTTTCTGCTGGCTGCTAGGTGCCACGTCTGAACGTTCATGAGCCAGTCTACCAGTCAATCGCGGGATATAAGGACGGTGAGGAAGGCACGAATCATGTGCGGAAGTACAGCAGTAGGAAGGTCCAGCAGCTGGTGGAGGAGCTGCTGGATAAGCCTCAGTTACTGGAAGAACTCTTCAATAGGGCGGGAGATGAGCTGGAGTATTGGAAGACTGTTAAGCAGGAGAGCGCCATACCTAGAGGTAACTCCCAACTCTCTTCCTTCTCGGCACGCCCATGTCTACTTCGGCACACCGGAGCCATTCGGTCACACAAAACGTACCAAATCTCTTTGCAAGCCAAGACAAGCGAACGTTGCTGTTCTCGTCATGATCATGCCTTTCTAAAGACGCAATGCTTAGTCTTTCTCAACTTATTCCGTCTCCTTGCTTCTGTTTTCAGCGTCGTATCTGCTGTTCCTCAATGAACTGCTGAAGTACGTACGGAAAGGACCTCAAGAGATGGAGCAGGAAGGAGAAGCCGTTTCGGTACGCTGTGAAGGTGGAGGCTTCACTTGTCCGGTCCACACCCTAAAAGCTGGAAAGCTACTGCGAGGCAGTTACGGACCGAAGGGCCAGGAGGGATGGTTTGTGCTCAATGCTGTCTCAGGTGCGCAATCGCTCCTTTCACACACTCTATAAGTGTTTTGTCTCTTATTCGCCTTCCATCTGTCCTAAGCACTCGGCTCCTCTATACTGTCTCCAGTCACTGGTGCGGGGGCACGTTCTCCTTTTTATTCGTACGATTTTCTGTCCGAAACGGGCATCATGTCCGCCTACCTGTCCAAACCTCTTTCGGATGCACCCTGGAGTGTCTCATCCTTTCACTCTTAATTTGCTCTTCCTTCTGTACCTTCTCTGGCAGGACTCTTAACAAGAGAGGTGGAAGATGTTGCCTCGATGCACTACTCTGACCAGAAGATAGAGCGGACCTTTGACCTCAGGGATATGGAGAGAGTACAAGCCTCTTCCTGGCATCCATTCGGCTTTTCCCTGCTCCTCCGCTTTTCTTCCTCTCACAATGATCAGGATCTTCCAGTCCTTCCTCCCTTGGAGAAAAGTGGAGTTGGGGAGGAGGAAGCGAGTAGAAGGAAACTGGCTATCTCTCTAAGGAGAAATGGGAGCTCCTCCTCTCAGTGCTATGAACTTCTTCTTGCCGCCGTTTCGGATAAGGAGAGAGAGGAGTGGATGGCCGCCCTGACAGAAGCAATTGAGGGCCGTGCTGCAGTAGTGCAGAAGCCCTGTACCGTTGATGTGAGGAAGACCGAGGAAAGTGTTAAATTGCTCTCAGCGCTTATGGAGAAGAACGTCGTCAGGGCTATTCCGCAGCTTTTACCTCAGTTGCAGGTACGGTTGTTCCTTCGTTGTGGAAGGCTTATCAGCTTCAATCTTAACGTCTTTGGTTCACTCTCTCTCTCCTCTTGTAGGAGAAGAATTTGCCTCGACGCACGCACTTGGCCTATCTCTGTCTAGCTATCAATGGCTTCATAAAGCTCCGCTCTGAGAAAGTAAACGAGGTCCTACTGCAGCGAGGGGTTTTCTTTTTCTATCTCCGGCTCTTCGAGGCTGTGCCCAAAAGCTCAATAGTACACAGGTTAGTTCAAACACTTGGAATGACTTTTTAACATGATATGGTCTAGCAATATCAGCTACCAATACCATGATACGTCTTCAGGTGCCAGTCCTCTGGTCCTTAGGAGATTCTAATTCGCCACACCCACTGCTCCGTCGTCATCTGTACTCTCTCTTACAGGCATGTGACGGAGGCCATTCTATCTTTACTTTCTGAGAGCAACGAGACTCCTGCTACCCAGCTGCTCCTGCTGGAGGACCTTCTAGATAACAATCGACTCTTAGACTTTATCATTGAGGCACATCTAGCTTTTCCGAGAAAAGAGTACAGGGGCTTTATGACAGACATCGCAAATGCACTTTGCCTGGTGGAGAGGTAAGGTACCTCTCTTTCTGCTTGTTCCGTCTCACATTTAGGCTCTTCGTCTATCCTCTCAGCCAGGCGGCTAATGACTTCTGGTTCTCTTCTTTCGTTCCTTGTCGATAGCAATCCTGCCCATCCTGCCAATCTCCTTGTAAGGAGACTTATAAGGAGTAATCCACGCTGGGCGGAGTTTGTTGAAGAGACCCTATACAATGTCAACAACAAGCGATCGGATCTCAGCCACCTTTCGCTACCTTCCACTCCAGATTTTCAGACAGGTAAGCAGATCTTGGGCTGAGTATGGGCATATGAAAGGAGAACGAGAGCTCTCAAGCATACATAGAGCAACAGAATGTTAAGAGTGTGTGCAGGAGGGAAGATCGCAAGGGTGGACATGCCTAATCCTCTACCTGCTTTTTGTCTCTTTCTCTACTTCTCCCTCTGTGTGTCTTGATCTCATTTCAATCCCCCCTAACTTCATTGATGCTTTCTGCAGATATCTTGATGCAGATCTTGAGGAATGTCTCTGAGAAAGGGAAGTTGGAAAGCCTCGTTGTTCGAGAGAACGCAGTATTTGGCTACCTGTACAAGACAACCGTTTCCAGTGACAAAGCTTCGCTAATATGGAAAGGTCAGCATCGACAATGGTCACGCTTTCTATGTCTAATTCTTTATGTGTTAATGTCTATGTCTCTATCTACAGTTACCTTTGGCGATACTCTCTTTGTTTTCTTCTTACTCTCTCGGCCGCCACGACACTCTTCAAGACTCTTCTGCTTTGAGGAGAGCCGTCAAATCCTAAAGATCTATAGGATAACCTTGTATTCACTCTCCCGTCATTGCTTCTGCAGGGATTATAATGGTAATGGACCTCAACAGCAAGAGACTCTGGTACTTCTATCCGGATGATTTTTTCCATCGTGGTATGCCTATTGGCCTTCCCTCACCTCTCTTTCTCTCTGTCTTTCTTTCTCTCCATTTCCTCACTCATTTCTTCCTTGGTCATACGCCTTTCTCTTCAGTCCTCGCTCTCTTCTTTTTCTGCTTTTCTCTCTCCCCATCTCCTCCTTTGCTTTATGATGCAGGTCTTCTTGCTGAGGCCATGTGCTCTAAGTTGGACGAGAGCTCTCGTTCTCCTTTCATATGCCAATACTCCTTCTGCTCTCTGGCATCTACCTCTTTGTCATTCTTGGTTGTCTTGCCCTCTGAAACATTCGCCCTTCTCTCATTCCCGGACAGGATCTAAAGGCAACGAGCATCCGTTCTGGAAGTTCGTGGTCCCTCGGTCGGTGCATGAGAGGTTCACAAGCGGAAGAGATGAGACCGGAAAGGATGTGGGGCACTTTGGACTAGTTGTTGGCTCAGATACAAAGGAACTCTTCCTTTCCACCTCTTCCAGAGAGGTAAGCCGGCAGAAGTTCTTAGGATACGAGAGAAAAGAGCGTGACAAAGAGAGCGAGTGCGAGAGAGAGAGAGAGTAAGGGAGTAAGGAGAGGAAGAGAGGTAGCCTAGATCTTCTGCTCAGAAGCTATGATGGGAGCAGAGGACCGGGGTGATTCATGCTAAACTGAGAGCGACTTTTAGGGTCGCAGACCTGTTAATGTCAATAGTTAGGGGCGAAACATGATAGATGCGGGCTCTACGCTGTACTGCAAAAACGGCAAAGCCATGAGATCTAATTTTATTGTGCGAGCAGCATCGAGAGGTCTGGCTGTCCATCATCAAAGAAGCAGTCGCAATCAACGAGGAAAGCAGGAAGGAGTATCTTTCCCGGCGGGAGGAGGAAGGAGAAGATAAAGCTCCGGCAAGTTGTCAGCTCTGCGGAGGCAAGTTTTCTCTACTAAGAGGAAGGATTCGGCATCAGTGCCGCCGCTGTGGGAAAACGATATGTGAAAAGGTGAGAGACAGCATCTTCCAAGCTCAACCGTGGTACATCCCGTTCCTTGTCCTCCTTTAGCATCCTGTCTTCGATATGTGACCAACGAGTTGGCCTTCTTCCCTCCTGCCTTCCCTTTCGTCCCCTCTCTGTCATTGCCACCCTTAACCTCCTGCTGCCCCTTACAGTGCGGTAACAGGAAGAAGCCCTTGCCAGAGTTTGGGCTATTTCGGCCGGTCCGGCACTGCTTCCCGTGTTTTGAAGAGACAGGAGGAGAGAGAGGAAGCAGAGAGCCAGTGGCTGCAGTGCAACAGATTGCTCAGGACGTGCTGACTGTGAGCATTCTTCCTGTCTCTTCCTCCGAGAGTCTGACCGATCTCGGGCTTATTCCTCGACCATCGTCCACTGAGGACCTTCACGAACTCTCAGCTAAATCGTCAAAGATACCAAGATCTCGGTCTGCAGAAAGGTTGGCAGAGCTTGGCCTTCTCCCTCGATCTGCCTCTCGAGAGAAGCTTTCGAAAGGAAGTGGAGGTCGAATGCCAAAGGCCGCCTCTGCCGATAGTCTGAGTGCGATGGACAAGAGAGCAAGAGAAGCCTCTTCTTCCTCTTCTCTTTCTTCTCGCTCGTCTTCAACGTCTTCCCTGGTGAAACTGTGGATGTCGGAGCAAACCGAAGAAAAGAGAAGCCTTGAGCTGGAGGAGATGGCAGGAGTCTACTGGGACGCATCTTGAAGCGGCAGCATCGCCATAGACTAGGCGTAGAGGAGAAGGAGGAGCGTGTAGCTTGTCTCTATGTTCTCTCTCTCCGATGGACGTCCTTCTTTTGTCGCTACTTTCATGAAGTCCACTTATTTATAACTTATTTATGGTTCTTACAATGAGCTCAATGGCACTTAGTGCTGATCTCACTTCTTCCGTGTGTCCTCTATCAATAGAAGTGACCTGCTGCCTAGAAGTAGTTCTACTGAGGCATTGTTGGCAAGCTTCCTTCTTCAGTTTTCATCTTTCTGTCTCCTTCCACCTTTTCCATATCAGGAAGGGGCTTGGCTGCCCCAGCCCATGTCTGCGCTGGATCTCGAGTCGAGTTATCTCTTGCCTGCCCTTGTCTCTACCTATGGTCACTCTCTTTCTCTCGCAGCAAGAAGCTTAAGCCCGGAACTAAAGATTCCTCATGTCGTTCGACTAAGTGCAAGTTGAGTCAAAAGCCGCATGTTCACCGAGCCTTTTGAGCTCAGTTCCTGTCATGTCAAGCATCGCTTACGGCGTTTACTCTGAAGCCTGACTCTTTGGCGCTCAATGCTGCTTGCGAAGCTAACTAATCAAGTGCTTGACTCAGGAAGTCTATGTCTCTCCTCCCTCCGTCGTCCTCCTACTTTGTTTTCCACCTCTTCCTTCCGCCTTTCGCAGCTGATTTTCTCCCTCCCCCCCCCACCGCGCTCTCTCTTTCCATCTCCTTTCTCGTCGACCTTGGCCCTACGTTTTAACTCGCCTTGAGCTTCTGATAGTCCTCGTTGTTTCTCTTCATTCGTATCTCCCCCCGGCGTGATCTCAGTGTCCTTACCCTCGATCGGTTGCTCGAGAAGCGATGAACCAAGTCAGTCAGTCAGTCACTTCCATACCATCCTCAGAAGCAGCAGGTGTTGGTTGACTTGGTGAGGGGAGAGCGAGCGATCATGGCAGCTCGCTGTCATCTCTCCTCCAGTTGAAGTTTGTGCCTGAGAGAAGCTGGCGTCCTTGCCATCACACAGCATGAAGCACTCTGTCTCTTCCTTCTCCCGTCAGTTTTCTCAACGAAAGACCAATATCGCAGGATAGCGGGTAACGGATTTTCTATCCTTACTTATTCCGCCCTGTGGAGGTAATTAGCGGCTTTAATTGCCGTTCCTCCTGATCGTATTCTCCTTTATGACCCTGTGAAGGATCCTGGCATGGGATCCTGTTTCTTCTGTTTCTGTGGGTCTCTCTCTCGCTGTCTCTCTCTTTCTTTCTCTCTTTCTCTCTCTCTCTGTCTCTCTCTGTCTCTCTTTTCTCTCTCTCTGTCTCTCTGTCTCTCTGTCTCTCTGTCTCTCTGTCTCCCTGTCTGTCTGTCTCTCTCTCTCTCTCTCTCTCTCTCTCTTTCTTTCTCTCTCTTTCACTCTCTCTTTTGCTCTTCCTGTCTGGGTTTCCCAACCACTTTCTTCTGTCAGTCTCTGCGTCTCCACCACCTTGCCTCTCTCTCTCTCTGTCTCTGAGCCTTCCTCTCTCCACCTGCTCATGTCACTCTGACAGCTTCAGCCTCCAGCCTGCGTTGTCACAGACGCGGCCAGCTGATCTTCCCAACCTTGTTAATTCCCTCCTAGTGCTAAGGTCAGCACTACTAACCGCCAGGTAGATTGCCAGAACTGAAGCTGCTTCTCATTACTGCGGACGTTCGCTGCCTTCAGCAGCAGCAGCAGCAAGTCAGAGAGGAGAAGCGACTCAGAGAGAGAGGAGAGATAGCAGAGAGGCAGGGGAAGACCTCAAGAGGAACGGCACGATGGGAGCTCAGCTCAGCACACAACGACAGCTCGTGATCGGAGGTGTCCTCCTCCATCTAGCGGTGATCGCCAAGGGGAAGAGTCCTCGTATCTCTCTCTTGACAAAGATGTTAGCGCTTCTGCAGGGAGAGCAGCTGTGGAAGGTAGATATCCTGACTTTTCTAGAGTTCTTTCTCCTAGCTCACTGCTCCCCTGGAGGCGGTGCCGTTTATCTTCTGCTCACTCCTAAATCGTGACGCAACCAATAGACTCTATAGTCGCTAGTCTCTCTGTCTCTGTCGCTTTCTTTCTTCCCCCGTCAGTAACCTTCTCGCTTCCTACCTTTTTTGCTCACATGTCCCTGCTATGCGCTGCGTCGCTCTCTTCTACTCTTTTTGCTTTTTGGGCAGGTTGCCTTAGGCGACTTCATAGGCCTCTCAGTTCTCCTGGTCATACTTCGTCACTTCCGATATCTGCGGCGACTGCGGTTGAAAGACTATAAGAACATAGTGGGCGGCTTCGCCTTTGAGATAATGAAGGTCATCCCATACACTGCGAAGAAGATAGATGACGAGAATAGGAAGATGGAGAAGCAAATCCAGGACTCCCTTAAGGTGTGATATCTCTCTCTCTCCTGTTCCCCCTCTCCTCTCTCTCGCTCTCGCTCTCGCTCTCTCTCGCTCGCTCTCTCTCTCTCTCTCTCTACCGCTTGCTCCCACTCCTTCGCTTTATTTCACTTCTCTTTGTTACTTGCCGCATATTCAATGTCCAAGTTCCATTTAAAAACGATGCTTCCCTCCGTCCTGACAATTTGTATGTCGGATGTCCTTATGCTCTGTCATCTCTCGACCCTCATGGTTACTCTCTGTGTCCTTTTCCCTAACCTTTCACCTAACGACACTCTCTTGCCCTAAGCTTACTAGCTCTGTCGGAACTTTATCTCCTGCTTTTTTTCCTGCTAATCTCTCTCTCTCGGGTTCCTTCAAGCTAACGCTCCACTCCTGACTTGCCTTATACCGTCCGCCCATCTTCTCACGTCCTTTCCTCCCACGCCCTACTCAGCATGAGCTGTCCAGGAAGCCCTTGTGCAC
>FLMG01000629.1:0-33112 GCA_900088475.1 Hyphochytrium catenoides
CCGCGCGCTGTCGCTGCACTAGGCCGTGCTGCTTATCTCGCTGCACTTTCCTTCTACCCTGACCATAGAAGAAGATAATAATAAAGATTTGAAAGTGTATTTTACTTACATTTCAGTGGTCCCGATGGAGCAATGTGACCCATCCGATCCCCGCCTTCATAGAAGAGCAGCGGGCCAGATACGGGACAACTACGTGAACAATAGTTTTGCGTCTACTTCATCGAATGGCATTGAAGAGAGAGATAGAGAAGGAGTGGTCCGCCGTGGTAGCTTCAGCGCGCCTCAATGCGACTCACTCTGAGATCTTGCAATAACTATACATTCAACTTGAGGATGATGGTTACTTTGGCCCAGCTAAATTCCTCCACCAAGGAGAACTGCTGCGGTGTCGACATTCTTAAAGCTCATACCACAGCCACCAGCGCTATGAATGGCATTGAAGAGATAGAGAAGGAGTGGTCCGCCGTGGTAGCTTCAAAGCGCCTCAATGCGACTCACTCTGATCTGAGATCTTGCAATTATACGTTCAACTTGAGGATGGTGGTTGCTTTGGTGTTTCCCTCCACCAAGGGGAACTGCTGCAGTTTCGACATTCGTAAAGCTCATACCACAGCCACCAGCTCGTCGGACGGACAATCCTACACCGAAGGGTTTTTTGCTCGATGCATGGCCGAATGCAAGAAGTCTGCCTCTGCCACTCAACGAACGGGCTGCGATCGATCATATACATTTTGTATGGTCCCTACCTCCTCCAGGTAACTACGTCACCGGGAAGACATTCTGAGATGGCAATTAAGCTCGACGGGCAGGACCGTGGTCCGGAGCAGCTCACTCTATGATGGGGCCTTGGCCTAGCCGTGTTAAGTTTGTCTATGGGTCGTGTGTAATAATGAAGGATCAACAGAAGAAGAAGGTCGAACTGACTGAGTTTCTCGTACATCACACGGGCGATGTCCATCATCATCTCGATGATGTTTACCGCACCTCGTTGTACCTATATTTCTATATTGTTGAGCGACACGTCAAAAGTCCAGCAGTCTTATCACCTTCCTTATCATCATCATGCTATCATCAGGTCGATGATGATAAAGTCAAGCGAAAACTGCTGCTGCAGCTAGTACTGTTTACGCAACGGCAGGAATTATACCAAAGGAAGATGCGGATAGAGTCGTATTCACAACCACATCATAACAGGCAGTATGATCATAGGGGTGAGGGCGGGGTCATCGCAAGGTTCCTGGCTAGATAAACCTTGTGAGAATGCAATTTTACTGCGTTAAGCTGTAGCTAGCTCAAGCTCCGATGAAGAAGGCAGAAGACTCATCATGGGGAGAAGCTCATGGAGGAGATACTTTACTCTTACACGAGATACTTTACTCTTTCACTCCTATACAAAAAGTCTAGCAGATTAATGTCATGACCAGTTCAATGACTGTGCTAGGACAGTGGAGAACAGGAACAGAGAGAGGGGCAGAAACAACGAGGAGACAGGTTTCTCTGTGTCTCTTCGGTGGTATAGTTAAAAGAGCAAGAGGGCATTTAGATGATGTTCTCTTCGCTTCGAGGCAGTCAACAAGAAAAGAAAACCACTACTAAAGTCTCTCTCTCTCTCTCTCTCTCTCTCTCTCTCTCTCAGGGGCTCTTCTCTTCAACTTATCTTCTTCCTTCACCTTACCTGCGTTCCTGCTGCGACTCTTTTCCTTTAGTACCCTTCCCTTCGAAACTGTCTCTCCTGCTCTCTCTCTTCATTCTGTTCTTACTTTGCGTCCTTCACTCCCTTCTCTGGCCCACTCTCTCTCCCTGTCTCTCTCCCTCTCTCATCTCTTACTTCTACTACTCTTTTCTTCATTCAGGATCAATGGAGAACATATTGGGAGACAAGGTGAAGATTATGATGATGATGGTAGAGAGGGTCTCGACCCGCAATCCTGTGCCCGACAACCTGCCCCTTTAGACAACAAACTTCTCTCCAGCGCTCTTCCTGCTGCAAAATCACCTCTGCTCCTGATATCCTTTCTTCCGCCACCATACTTCCCTGGTTTTTTTTTCTGCTTCAAGTTTTTTACTTCCCCTCACATGCTCTCCTGCTGCATCGAGGCCATTACTGCCTAAAGACGCTCCAAAGGAACCGCCTTCTTAATCTTGCCGGAACACAAGGCCAGCAGCTTTCTCTATCAGACTTATGGTTCTGACAGATACGTACTAATTTCATACAGGAAGAACAGAACGATAGACCGACCGAAGGTTTGCGACTTGGTAATAATCAGGAGTAGGAGGAAAGTGCAGCTATATGGGCTAAGAATGTAAAGTGCTAGTTTAAGAAGGAACAGATGCCATGTGCAACGTGTAAAAAAGCGATGTGCCCCCGACTAAGCCAAGAGAGACAGACCCGGAAATGCTGTCAGAAGAAATAGCATTTTGGTGTGAAGAGCAGCATGGAGCAAGAGATATGTAAGGTACCTATCAGGAGTAATTCACCATCGTGTCAACCCATAGCTTCAGCTGCTCCGTTCGTGGTTATTGACTTATTGTTGTCTCTGATGTCGTGATCAATTTATCTACAAGTCGCTGCCATGGCCTTTCCGTTCTGCCTCTTCTTCGCTTCTGCTTGCAAAATGCATCTACGCTACTAGCAGGGTTCTATCTCATTCCTCGTTCCCTTTCATTCTTCCTGATAAGATGTTATCGGCCAGGCTCTTGTTCTTCTTCTTCCTTCACCCTTCCTGTCTGCTCTCTTCCTTTCTTTATGCTTCATCAATCTACTCCTTGTCCTTATAGAAGAGAGACAATGGCTAAAACAGAAAAGGAAGGAAGAAGCCAACCCTAGGAGAGAGCTTGAATAATCAACAGAAAGAGCGAGAGAGACTATTTATAAACGGAGGATTTGGTTGCTGGACAGTGACAGCTACGCGATGGACTGACAGCGAACTAGTTTGGGAGAGGCAAGAATGGAGATTTCTTAACAAGAGAAGGTTCGAAGGACAATGCAAAGTGGGACAGATGTAGCGGGCTTTACAGCTTTCTAGCAACAAAGGAAAAGTGAAATTGCAACAGCCCCAAAGCGGTTGCTCACAGAGAATGGGACCACAAGAGCGAGACAACGATGTGGTCTTGAGGGTGGCTAAGCCATACCACCAGGGGGGCACCCTCCAAGAAGGAGAGGACCAGCGAGAGCGGACGAGCAGCAGGAGGAGGACAAAGTGCCAAAACAAATGCAAGTGGTGGGTTGGGATCTTGGCTTCCTCATTAGACCTGAGATAATGGGCGGGGCGGCCTCTGGTTGGTTTATTATGGAAGGATGTGGATAGAACCTAGATGTATCCTACCGCAAAGATGGCCAGTAGTACTTAACTTTGCATGTTCCATTCTTATGAACTGTATGAAACCCGGTTGGGAACTCACCCTTAACTGTATGTCCCGAAGCTGAGTCCCGAGTCAGGACCTCCAGTACCGTACTCTCAGTTAGGTGGGAAGGAACAAACAACAAAAACTCGAGTAGCACCAAATCGACCTGGATAATTGTGGTGACAGGAAGAAGGAAAACACATTGGACCAGACGCGGCGAGCAGAAGCAACCCTACGCCGTGGTGTTCGTCGTCAGACATCCCATCCCATCAGAGCTTTGGGCCCCTACTTTTATGCCGCCGTTTTTGAGAACTATTATCACAGCAGGTTGTACAGGATTGTAGTAGCCAGTCATCATTATAGATCATGCAACTTGACTGGTACACAGCAGCCTTGCAGTAGCCTTCCCATGAGCGGCAGCCCATCCACCTTCTTCCTCTTCGGTGTTTTTGAACTTCTGATGATCGAAGTCTTTTGATTATTTGACAACTGTGCATCGCCTTTGACTGGTCCTTGTTGTTTTCGCCCATCGCACTGGCTTTCTCTTTTTTTTTTTACTCGTTTGCTTCTTGAGAGGGTCCACGAGTTGCAACAATAATAAAGGCACCAAGGATTGAAAGTCAAGAAGAGCTCTGTTGTGGCGATAGATGTGCCACAACAATGATGATGAACAAAACTTGCGCCTTGGCCGGATGCGGCGGGCGGAGACAGAAGCAATGATAGATAAGTGCAAAGAGGCAAGAGGGAGTGCGAGAAGAAGATCTACGAACAACAGAAGTAAAGAAAGGAATACATACATACTTTCTTCAATCACCTTCATCATGAACTCCGTTTATTGAAGAGCAACCATAATAGAATTTTCCAAAGGGGAGATAGAGATAGTAGAACTTCCTTTATAGTAAGAGCAAACTATTTGCTGAGTTCGCTTCAACACCCCAACAAGCATGACAGCAGCATGGACACGACGAGCGCAGATGATAGAGGCAGTAGTTGGAGTCGTAATGACGCTTATGCTAGCCACACTGCCCGAATTGAAAGGGTTATCCCTGGCGGTTCCGAAGTACGCAAGCGGACAAGCGCTCCCAATGCGAAGTCGTGGTGGAGGCGATACATCCTCTTTCTCTAGATTGGCAAGCGACCTTGCAGAACCCTCAGAGTCTGATGAAGATCCAGCATTGTCAGCTTGCCAAAGGATCTTTCCTACACCGAGACCAGAAGATAAAGATCTGAAAATGTATTTTACCGACATTTCAGTGGTCCCGATGGAGCAATGTGACCCGATCCTCGCGTCCTATGAACAAGAATGTGAGGCTCTCGAGAGCAAAGGAAAGGCTGTTAGTGACTACTTTCCGGCTAGCAAAGGTGAAAAGGAACGCCAGACATGTATGCGATGTGACAGGACGGCGGTTGGGCTAAAGTATACTGCACATAGAGCGGGCCAGATACGGGACTACTATGTGAACAATAATTCTTCGTCTACTTCATCGCACGGCATTGAAGAGGTAGAGAAGGAGTGGTCCCCCGTGGTAGCTTCAAAGCGCCTCAATTCGACTCACTCTGAGATCTTGCAATACTTTCAACCTGAGGATGGTGGTTACTTTGGCCAAGGTAAATATTCCTCCACCAAGGGGCACTGCTGCAGGTCAATTTTCGTAAAGCCCATACCACAGCCACCAGCGCTCTGTGAGGAAGGATACTACTCGGTCGGACAACCCTACGCCGAAGAACTTTTTGGTAGATGCATGGCCGAATGCAAGAAGTCTGACTTTGCCATTCAAGGAGCGGGCTGCGATGGATCTTATGAATTTTGTATGGTGCTCACCTCCAGATGGTACGGGATCGATGAAGGTGACCGGTTAGGCCTTCGCGAGCTCTATTGCTATAGAAACCGCAATACCCATTCTGTATCATACAAAGGGACATACCTTGACTCGTCTTTATGGTCCACGAGTCCAACAGAGGAGAAGTTCGTCAACTGCTTTTTAAATGCAACCTGGGTGGATGAGGGGTCAAAGCCGCCAAAGGACGAGGCGATCTTTACGGCAGACAACTCCTTATTAAAGGAGGAGACCAGGGATCCAGATGACCCGCAGAAGAGTAAGTCATCAGCTTCGGCTTTGCACCTGGGACAGAGCAACTGTCAGAGCGGCTGGTTGCTCTCAGTCTTATTTGTGTCGTTGGCGGGCAAAATGATCCGCTAGAGCAGTCTTAGCTGGTGCCCTACCATTTACCAGTACCTCTTATCCTACGCTGACGTTTGTGTCATGGTATATCTGGTTAATGAAGTATCCTTTCTGTCCCCAAACTTATCCCAACCATGGGAGAGAATGCTATGCCGCTGACCTTACTCACTCTCAAGCTTGCTCGGTAAATCTCCGACTCCATGCAACCTGCTACTAAGACCCACCAGAAAGGGGATGTTATATGTATATCTCCTCTGACGCTGTTAGCCACCTAATAGCGCACATGACACGGATCGACCGTTGTATGGGATGTGACCTCTCCTCTTTAAGAGTACTCTCAGGGCGGAAGTCCCGACTAGAGTCGGCAACGAATGGCTCTGACGAAGGATGCTCTCTTCCTCTTCCCTTGCTTCCCTCTTTCTCTTTGCCTGTTATTGGATAGCCTGTTGACACTACTTCTCTTGCATGTTGTCTCCTTTACCTTTGCATTTCTCAGGTAGACTGACTCTCTCGCAAGAGAACCTCCCTCTTACCCTCCATTTCATAGTTAATAAACTTCGTTCTTTCTGAAGTAGAAGACCCTTTGCTACTTGCTGGTGTTCCCACGAACTCTTCCTCTGCGTGGTGCTTGTCTGAACTGATGCCTGGCCAGCCAAGGTACAGACAGAGCACCCTCTCTTTCCTCTCTCTCTCGAGACCTGCAACAGTCTCACATATTACAGGGGACGCATAGCTCACTAGACCTATTCCGTGTCGCAAAACAGTCAACCTCGCGCCCCCTCATCGCTATGATGCTATAGGTAGATAGGTGTTTATCAAAATACTTATTTACAGGGGCGATAGCGCGGTTATTAGGGGATAAGGGCCGCGGACATTACATACTTTATCGCTTAGTTGTTTTCTATTCGTTAGTAGTTAGGACAAGAATAATGTTACTTCTGCTCCTAGGCTAAGAAGAACTTCCCGCGGCTCCATCCAACCTGGGGACATGCAAAGCTCTTAAATCCTGATCCCCTTGGCAGGCCAAACGGGGGGTGAGCGGAGGAAACGCTATTATCCACATGGAGTAGGCTACATCTTGAGACGTTTTATGAGGATGGAAATGGCTCCATCACTTTTTACTATCTTGCCTCACCATAGCATTCAAGCGCACATAAGCTGGTAGCATGGCCGAGCACTGCGATGATCCCAAAAAGCATTTCTGTCCGTCTAGCCCAACATCAGTACCTACACGCCCTCTGCTGCACTATAGCGGACATCCTGTTTGAGCCGAGCCCCTATTAATGCGAACGTAGCAAACTTTCATAATAGATACTGGAGACGGCAAGGTAGTTAGTACTAGTATTCTCAGCGCCCGTCATTGTGCTGGGTTAGACCTATCCTAAGGAAGATAGCAAGTGTTTATTATGTAGCCGAGTGGGAAGGAGATACAGTTTATCGCCTAGTCCTTCTTCGTTACTTGATGAGAGCGGCTATAATTAGTTAATATATGGGCCAAGAGCTTCCCTTGACCCAGCCAGGCGGCAAGGAAAGCTCCCGGGGCCAATTTGATCCTCCAACAGCCAAAGGCTTATCATATATCCTTGCGCTTCGTCACGCCATCCGGTGAGCAAAAAGAAGAAATACATTGGGTTCAGGCATTATGCGGATCATTATTCTTAGATCCTCCGAAAAGACAATTGGCAGCAGGTTCTTTTTCTGTTTATCTATGGTTATAGCTTTCTAATAAAGGGTTGCAGGGCGGCTCTGAAAGAAAAGAGCTTTACAGTCGACCAATTTGAGTGTAAGGGACGAGGTCAGTCCATCCCCGCTATCGATTGGGCAAGCGATCCAACTGATTGATTCTCTTGCTGCACCTTTCTTTCGGATGTGCTTTAGTTCCTTGTTAACAGATAGTACATCAAGGTCGCTCCCTCGCCTACCGAAGCCGAATACTACATCGCAGCAGCAAACAGAGCTACAAGAACTCCTTTGGCTTCGCCAGTTTCTCCAGAACGTAGCGGCCCACTAGAAGTTGGGCCAACTATAAGTTACCTGGACAGCCAATGAGCCATTAAATAGTCCTCAATCCCTTCTTCAGAAGCGTTGCTAAGACATATTATATCTGCTCTCAGCCTGGCTAATGATCAGCGAAACCATGGCCTTCGAGGTATAAACAAGGACTTTATATCAACCCCAGCGTCATTCATTGAGAAGGGTTGTTAAGAACACCTTTCTTCTACGTTCTTTATGGCACGGCATCCATTTCCACTCTGTTTGCCATCGTCGTCTTTTGACTTTTTCTGATGGTATGGACCTGCAAGCTTGTTTGACTTCTCTTCTCTTTCCAAACAGTTCTCTCATTATTGCCTTCCTACTGCCTACTACCTGCTGTTCACTGCCTGGTCCCTCATCTCACTTAATTATCCATTAGTCAGAGTTGTTCAATGAGCATGTACCCCTCTTCTCTTTTCAACACTTTTGGATCATGCTCATCATTCTGCCTCCTTCTCACTTGTTTAATATCAGCTTCATATCTTCTCATCCTTTAGGCTTTTTAGTACATAAAAGACTATAGCTCATGAAGCTCACCTCGCATCTCTAATCTTCCTCCTGCAGTCTTCTTCATCTCGACAACACTGAAGATCTTTCCATTTTAACTGTAAGATTTATCAACGCTCACCAGAGCTGAGTAGACATATGCTCTTTCCTGTCATTCTCATGAGGAAGAGTGAGATCCGTATCGGCTAGTACTTATTAAAAGGTGGGTAAGTCACCAGCGAGAGCGGCGGAAGCCATGATAAATAGTCTAGTTGTTGTACTAGTCACCAGCTCTCAGCCGAGCTAGTAGCGTCAACTCCATCCTTCTGCGCGTACGTCTTCAGGCATTTGTTATGCTCTCTATCGTCGCCTTATTATGCATAGCTACATCGCTGCAGGTGGGTTAGTCAACCTGTCGAGCGTTAGAGAGAAAAATATTTCCGTATCACCCTAGTTTTCTGAGAACACTCACAACTTGAAAATAGAAAGATGATGCTGATTGAGAATTCGTGCAGACGGCTTGTGGCTGCTCATGATGACACCTTTTCATGGTCGTGACGTGGTGCCGTCTTATAATGCATATATCTTGATGTTTTATTTATGATTTTATACTGTATGACCGAGCAACGAGCAAATGAGTCGGCTGAGTTACGGCTTGAAATGGCCCAGGGTGTAGGCAGCACTTGAAACTGAGCCACCAGCAGTAGTTCCATCCTTCCAAGACTTCACCCGACATACTTTCTGAAGGAATAAGCGTGCCGGCAAAAGGACACACTGGCCCAAAATATAGACCAAAATGATACCGAGAAGTTGCAGAAAGGATGCTGCGGCACTCCGCACGAGTGGGCGGAGGGTCCTAGATGGCGCCAATGTGCCAACCAGATGAGAGGAGCTATAGAAGTCCTCTGGGAAGTAACCTTCCAAATTCTCTTTCTCTCTGGGGAAGTCTCAGGCCGTAGCTTCAAATGAAGGATTACCTTGACATCCGTAGGATGCAGAAATAGCAGTGGATGCGCAGTGTAATGGACCTCAGCGAACAGGTCGTTTCCGCCGCTGACGTCCTGAACTGCAGCAGTCAAGCGATAAGAGGTCATTCATTTCTTACTTCAAGATAAAGACAATATCTTAGACGAAGTCTTCGAAAGGAACTTACATAGCCCCATGACCTTCACCTTGCCCAACTCATAGTTTGCATTGCCGAAGGCCGGGTACATATGAAGGATTTGTCTCTTTCCACGGATCATGAAACTCGGATTTATCAGTTCAGCATCATCGGTGAAATACTGGTCAACCGCGCGTTGCACTCGAGGGATATCTGTACCCAGGAGCGCATCGATCACTGATGAACACTCCTTTACAGGGTCTTCCATGGATGTTATGCGATGATTATTGCGCCGCCAGTAAGGAGGATGGCTTCAGCTGTTTGGTGTATCGTCTCTCGCGGGCGATGGCGCGGTTTAGCAAGGTTTGCAGAAAGAGCGGCATGTAGTATCTGTTGACCCACTCGGAAATCTGAGAAATAAGTGCGACGACGAAGCATCCAGGACCGGGAGGGGATTGCGACTGATGAGGTTGAATCCGCAAAAGAGAATCATGCGTCGGCAGGAGCAACAGCTCCTTCGAAGTCCGGATGTCTGTCTTGGACGGAAAGGCGCATGATACCTGAGAACCGTAGAAAGGGTGCATGCATAACAATGTAGGAGGAAGCAGTAATGGCTATGCAGTTCTTATTCTTCCATAGTCGCAGCAGAACTACTTAGCTTGTTCTCTCTACACCATCATCCTCTCTGCAATGATAGTAGGAGAGTGTATGCAAAGGAGATTGCTTCTTGCAGCAGCAATAATGGTCCTTTGCAGTGTTCGCTCTTTTACAGCTGTATGGCGGCTGAGAACGAGGGGGGGAGAAGAATCAATGATCGCACCAATCTTACAGCCACTCAAGCAAGTACCATAATAATCTCAATCTCTATAGCAATAAGTAGTCTCTCAACACTAGTTGATGAAGACTGAGAAGCAGCTCATCTCCAGGACCCGTGAACAATTCAGTGGCACGCAGCGGGGAAGAAGCTGGAAGAGACAACAAGAGGAACGACGATAGAGAGAGGAGGGGACTGAAGAAAGAAAGAAGATGACTACCTAGCAAGGGAGAACGGTTTCTGAAGAGGGACAACATGCGAGGAAGCAGAATAGTAAGGAAACAGCAGGAGGACTACGAACGAAAGATTAGTGAGGAAACAAGCTGCTCCTGTCGTACCAGTAGTGCGATGTGGTGTGGCAAGAAAGACACAAGAGAGGAGTTACCGGCGAATACTAATGTTGGCTCTCATCATTCATCATGGGAGGAGGAGGACAGAAAGGCTAGCAAATGTTGACACGTTATGAGGACCGTTCTTAGTGTGATGCTAACCAGGTGTTTCCGAAGGATAAAGTGCAGCATTAGAGCAATGTTTGTCTAATGTTCATTGTGGGCGGATGGCGGCCACACTACAAGGGAGCAAGCACCACCATCATTGTTCCTCCATTGTTCCCGCCCGCCCCAGCCGGGATTGATGTGGCGTGAGAACACAGCAAGAAAGAAGTATCTGTTGCACCTTCAACAAATGGCTGTCGCCACGCTGGGATAGACCGCGCCGATAGGCAGCAGTAAAAAATATCTGGAACTTCACCTGCTAGAAATTGGATTCTCTCCTACTGCAGCTGTAAGCAAGCGGAATCTAGCAGGTGCTGCCGAATGGCATAAGGCTGGCAAAGCTGCAGGTTCATCGAGACATAACAAAAAAAGACAGTGGCAGAGAGACGAAAGTTTGTTGACTGCTGTGTTCCCTTGTCTGATAGAGCGCTTTACTGCGAGATATACAATGTAGTAGCGACCATCATCAAGACCTCCTATTAATAGGTCCGAACACGTGACAGAACATCTTCAGTCTTCATCAGCTCTGGTTATAGAAGGAGGACACCCGCCAGGTTCATTGGGATCTACTAGATGGTCCTCCGCGTCCACTCTCCGTCATGGGTATCAGTTGTGATCGGACCGGAAGCAATTCTTCATAAAGGATCTTTCTCAGCTAGACTTACAGCGATCGCAGTGATTGAGAAGAGTACGGATTGCTTGTGTGCTTGAGCTCAACGTCATGAACCATCACTTGCAAGCGAGAAGAAGAGTCGCTCGTACTTATTTCCAGAGCCTGGAACCACCGGTACGGTGTGTTCCCTTCGGATGCAATGTAGCTGCGTGTGCCTCTTCGTGCTGCCCATCTAACATGATACAAATTTCTATCACTATAGGAAATCTTCTTGCTTGGTGGGGAATTCTCATCGTACTGCTGGCAGCTGTCTTTAGCGGATACTTTAGCCGCCGCACTTGTGGGCCAACGATCCTGGAGAGCGCGTGGCTCACTTATGCCTGTCCATCGCATTCTGGAACAATACTTACACCAAAGTCAACAGAGGAGGTGGCCAAGATCGTCAGCCATGCGTTAAATCGATGTCAGAGACCGCTCAGTATCCCCGCGTCGAGGCAATTCTTTCACAGCAGCTCAGCCTTTCCTTGTGTAGATCCTGATGAGGCAGCAGAATGTGCCATTCAACTGAATATGCAGGAGATGAACAAGATTGCAGCTACGGCGAAGATGATGAGACCGTAACGGTACAACCCGGAATTGATCTGATGATTTACTAGAGGCTCTCCACGATCGCAATCAAGCTATCACCTACGAGGTCATTTACGAGGTTGACAGTAGGAGGACTATCCTGTCTGGTGCTTATGGCAGCTCCCGGAAGGTCCCTCAGAACTTGGCCACTTGGTCAAGTGCATCACATTCGTGGGCGGGCAGGGCAAAATCCGTTCGACTCATGACACCAAGACCTTCATTGGGTCCCTGGGGATGTTGGGAATAGTAACGGAGATCACTCTTGCCACTGTCCCGCAGTACAAGCTCAGCCTTACGGTCACCAACGACTATGACGATAATCTTCTTGCAGATCGGATTCCTGCCTTACTGAGTGACCCAAGCTTCTCAAGAGTTATGTGGTACCCCAACGCCCATACTGCTCTAACTAAGTGGCACACAATTCTTCCGCCCGATGCCCCAGGAAGCGTTCGACACAGCTTCTTCTTGGACAACCGTATCTGGGCTTCAGTAGGAGGACACATTGGTTTGGCAATTGACCAGATAAATCTCACACCGTTTCCGTCTGACAAGATGATACTCATGTTCATGAAACATCATCCTCCATTCTTCTACACTGACGAGAGATCCCACCTGTGGTCCGGACTGAATAAGACACATGTTGGATGGAGCCATCCGCTTGCGGGCTCAAGTTGCCTAGCGACTTCTTGGGGATGCTACTGGAGAAACCAAGTCCAGCAACTGGTAGAGATGGATATGGACGTTGCTGTACTTCCTGACTGGATAAGGGAGATGCGAGTGCTGATGGATAAGGTGGAAGACCACGGCTGTCTGCCCTTTCTCGTGGGTTTTGCAATGCGGTTCGGACATGCGTCTGAAGCGCCGTTGGACATGGCTTATGGCAGAGATACCGTCTATATTGACATGCTTATTGCCAAGGCATAGCAAGCTTACCAGCCCACCATCAGAGCACGATTGATGAGATTGAGCAAGGTGGAATATCCAGGGAGGGATTTTAGGTTTTCATGGCGCGGTTGTAGGATGGGGGGGCTGACCTCCTCCGTCACTTCCAGATTTCCTCGGTCAGCCTCCCGCCGCCTGCTCAAAATCTAGACACAGCGGCAACAGATAGAAGAAGCACAGCTGACTAGACCTATGCGCTGCCGCAGAACAGTCAACCGCGCCCCCGTCCATCGATGCGGCTTTCTTGGACCAATGCTAGAGGTGGATGATAGTAGGTATTTAGTTATGTAGGTGAGGTGGTAAGGAGTGCGTACCTTAACGCTTAGTTCTTGGTAGTTAGTGAGTTAGGACACGGCTACTACTTATTATGCGCCTTGCCAAGAGCCTCCCTTCGCTTGATTCAGCCAGGCGGTACGGAAAGGTCCCAGCAGGCTAGTAATCTCAGACGCCGTGTGACCCCCCATTCAGAGGCTTATACATCTTTCCGCTCTTAGCTTGTCACGACATCCGGGTGAGCAGAAGGAAAATAACGTTCTGTAAGTATGGGGCAAGGCCGCACTGGGGAAAAAACAAAGAGCGCATCTTCCTCAACCCAAGGTGTCCAGTCCGTGACAAGTACCCCAAGCTACAGGAGTTCTTGGTGCTTGCAAAAGAAAGCAACCCGGGAGAGATCTTCAAGTCAGCGCTGTTTATGCAGATAGAGAAAGGGAAGAAGTATGACCTTTTCCCAGGATGTGTATCTGCAGACAAATGCTATTGCGAAGAAGCAGACATTGTGGGCCGTCTTGGCTGTATGAATGTGTCAGAGGCGGCAAGATTGATAAGACACTATCGGTATGTCATCAAAAGTATGGCCGACGAGGGTAAGGCTATAAGCTTCCACTTCGCTCCGTTCAATCCGTTTATAACCATGTACTAGATACATATGTCTGCAAGGTCATAGATATAGGGTCAATCGCGATGTAGCATTCCCTCGCTCCATGGAAAACATAACTAGAAAATAGTGAGCACGCATCACCTGCATTATTGCGAGGAGCTGCATGTTGATCCTCATGCCTCCTCTCAAGCCGCTCAGCCGAGAGGAGTGTTCGATGTTCCGCTAGAAAGCTTTGACGCAGAACCTTGGAAATTGTCCAGGATTGTCGAGTCTCGTCTTCCTCAATAGCATTGCAGCCAATCAAAAGGATATCTGACATTGGTGAACGAGAGAAGACCCAACCGACAAAGTTGGGCAATGCTCAACGACCGCTAATCTATTATCTCCCTCGCTCTTGTCCTCCGGGTAGAACAGTAGGAGATATTGTGCCCGAACCAAGCTCACCTCCGGCTACGGAGAGACGACCCTGATACCGGCCTGATAATCAAACGGAGAGGTCGACCGCGCTAGCCTTGTCACCAGATTCTCTAACTAAGGCGAACTGCTTGGTAAGGCGGGGGTCAATCTCGTTAGGTAGCTTCTCAACTCTGTGGACAGAGACTGACCAAGCATGTGTTTAGCGGCCTTGCTAGTAGCCAATACAGAGTAGGATAGTGGGAAGAGCTCTCCTGGTGGCGTGGAGCACGGTAATGCCTGTTAAGCGGCCCCAGTGTTCGCGCTGCTGAATGTGTATGCTGCCTCCACATTTCTATAAATTAACCCTGACAAATACATCTGAGAGAAGGTGACACAAGGAGAGGAAATCGTGGGATATGCTATTGAAAGCAGAAGGTTCAGATGAAGAAGAATACCATGAGAGGGAGAAGAAGCGACGAACGGGCAAGGCCATAGACGAAAAGAAGCCGTGCTTCATTAATCAGCATAGCAGTAGAACACTATTGGTGTTATTCACTGCTGCTCCCTTCTACATGGAAGCAACCATACGCGAGAGCAGTGCCCCTTGTGTTCTATCCAGGACAACTTTCACGAAGCTATCGTCAGGATCTCCCTCCTCAAGCACTGACAAATCCGCGGGTATGAGCTGTAGGCCAATCTCGCCTTGTTCCTTGTGTGTATAGATGCGAAGACCGACAATGGCAACGCTGTCCTCGTTGTCTCTGCACGCCTCATCATGCTCCTCCTCCCCTTCAGCCCCTTCAGCATTCCCAGCCTCTTCCTCCTCCTCAGCCTGACAGATTTCTTGCCCATCTTCTTCCTCTGGCTCCTCGCTCGATGGATCATCTTCTTCTCCATAGTGCTCAATTTTTGTCATCATTACCTCGGGATCTTCCTCCTCACTGCAAAGGGCTCTGGAGTAGATATAGTCGTAACTCCTGGCGACCTGCATGAACTTATCAGACTTCAGCCAGGACTGACTTCCGGCCTGAGCGATGAACTCAGATTGAGTGGGCCTGTCTGTCTGCACACGTGCGATCTTGTATGATACAATCCACGTCCCCGAACCCAGGGTTAGTTCCAGGTTCACGCTCCGTTCAGGTCGTAGAGACTGGGTGCGGGCGAAGTAGGAGTTTGACCCTTCCTTGCGGAGCCTGAAGTTGAGCACAAACTCGTACTGTCCTTCAAGCCCCCTAAAGTAGCGACTGTCGGCCTATTTAGATGGACAAACAAAGCAATAAAAGGCAACAGGAAGGAGCAAAGTAAAGGATGAAGAGGTTAGTCCTCAGCAGCTGAAAAATGTTCACGTACTGACAGAGCTATCAATATGAGAGAGCTGTGCTGGTGGTGGAAGTGGACAGTACCTGTTGCAACACAATGACGACGGGCCCTTTTTGGGCGAGCTGGAAGGAGAACTCCTGCTCAGCGAAGCGAGCAGGCCAGAAGACGGGTTCATGAGTCCACATCTGTGACACCGACCACTGCGGAGAGAATATCCTTGTTCTTTCAATATAATCGAAGGATGCCAGCATGTCTTCGACTAAACGAGCGTTATTTAGACGCAAGGCGATTGTAAGAAGTTACTCAGACGTCCGCATAGACGACAAGCAAGACTTACAGGTCATCCAAAACGCTCCATCATCCCCAAAGCGGTGATTGAGAAGAGTCATCCACTCGGCAGTCCACTCCGCGGACCCATCGCTCCAAGGCCCGTTCCACTCTGAAGCTCCCCAAGGGTTTCTAAGAGAAGTTGGCACACGTTATTTATAACAACAAGAAGACGTGTGAATGGCAAGGTGAGCCGAAGTTCATAGATAACAGATGAAGGAGAGATTTCTCAGGAAGAGGACGACAGATGGCTCCTCAAACAGGCACGTGAACTCACCTTATTTGCACCATCCGTTTACCATTCACTTCCACCGCACGAAGGACTGAATAGGCATGACCTGAAATGAGTCCGTTCTCGAACTCTTCTTCTTGCCCACCGCGTTTGCTGCATGCAAATAGAAGCTCCTGATTTGCTTTCAGTAGCTCCTCTTTCCAAAAGTGGTCGCGATCGAGGATATCTTCAACCAAAAGGAAAGACGTGACTCCGCCCGTCAGGTCTTCAACCCCTTCACTAAGAGTAGAGAGAAGGGTCAGCACAGCCTCAGGAATGGGAATGAATAAAAAGAAATGAGGACGTGCTGAGCGCATACCCGGTAAGGCCACCTTCAATGGCGCTGTAGTCTCCGTGAGCCTTCGCATAGGCCTTCTCAAGCAAGGGGAGCCACGTCTCGTTTGAATCGTCACACTTCCCATAGAGCAGTGCCTGGGAACCCTTACGTAGCGCTTTGTCGTACTGGCTTTCAGACTTGAAGGCAGCCTTGAGGACAGGATTGGCCTCTGAAAACTTAGGGTGTACAAGTGCCAATTGGTCGTCGATCACTTCGGAGATCCACTCGCCATCTAAAGTACATAGGCCACAAAGATATTAGCAGGCAAGGGACAAAGCTGTTAGCAGGCAAGGGACTTCCTCTAAGGCTAAGAGGTATACATAGCTCCCCATCCCAGACTATCATGGCCAGTGGTGAAGGAGAGAGGAGTGGAGTCTACCGAGGAGAGGAACAGTAAAGATCAGTGGAAACACAAGGGTGTCAATCACTCGGACGGCGATCTTGACTCGTTTCCCGTACCTCTGAAAAAGATAAAGCCATAGACTCCAACCTCTGTATGATGGGAAGGTACAATCACATTGTTAGCGCAACTATGCCAGCCATCATCGAACCTAGAAGGTGGCAAGCATGAAAAACACATGGGAAGAAGCCATCACCGGATAAAGCAGGGTGGTGGAGAACGCAGCGCAGACTTTCAGGACTGTTCGACTCTACTACTTACTCTCATCTCTAGCTACACAGATGCTCTCAAGGAGAGAAGGGACGTTAACAATCGTTGCAACCGCCGCCAGAAACCAGCAGTCACCAGTAGACCCTTGCTTGATATCCTGAGATTCTACGCCGTCAACGATAAAGCGTGGCTTATCGAAGATATCCTGTCGTGGGCAGGTCGCAGTTAGCGTTCTAAATATTTTAAGCTGTCTTGAAAGTGTGAGAAGTGGGATCGCTATGAGCGTGAAAGTCTTTAGTAAGGAGAAAAGCTTACCCCGACACGTTTGCAGTCATGAGGCACACCCGACTCCGCACTGGTAAGACCGTAGAGACAGTACGACGGTGCCATGCTCAGGTCAAAGTGAGGATCGCGGTACTTCCTGTTGTTCATGCGACATTCCTTTGATATCTTAGCGACTTTTTCCTGGCAGATCTTGATGGCCTCGTCTCTCCCGGATGTCGCAAGAATGCTCTTAGGGTGCTCCTGCTGATGATGGCCCTTGACGGCCACCTGGTGCTGGCTACCTCCATTCACAGAGTCCAGAAATGCCCAGACAGTCTTCGTCAGGGCAGGAAGGCCTGTAGATTTTGAGCGCGATCCACTCTCGTTCTTTCCGTTGTCAGCCTCTCTGTCCAGGTACTTTGCTGGAGGCACCTCCTTTTCATCCTTCTTCTTGTTACGCTTCTTCGCTAGCAGAACCATGGCTGTTGGCTATGGGGTGAAGGACCTTTGCTAACTAACAAGAGGGCAAGCGTGGTTGCTGAAGCTCCAGGTAGAATAACGAGAGAGGTTTCACTGCTGCGATTCAGCTCCCGAAGGAAAATCCTGGAATGACGACTTGAGAAAGGCAGGCTCTGGCAAGGGGCTCAGCTCCGTCAAGTGTTCCTCTCGTGCTGTACAAGTGCTGCTGCCTCTTTCAGACGACAAATAGTGTTAGTCATGGCAGATGATGGACCAGTCGATTGAATGACTGCAGGAACAGTAGGAAATGTAAGGAGCTCACCCTCCTCGTCGTCTGCTTCGTCCCGGATTTGACCTTGTTTTGATTCTCTCCCTCTTCTTCACAACGCGTATCTAGGTGAACGACTTTCTTCCCTGTTTTCTCTGACGACCGTTGTGGCTCAAGGACCAACTGTCTCATGAGAAAACGTTAGGGCAGTCATGGTACTCAGCTTGTGGCACACCCGTGGTGTGACCAAAACAGTCTATGAGGAAAGTAGAGAAGCCTGGAAGAAGTAGTCACCATCCTCGAAGCCACATCATCGCCATCGAGACCTCATCCACATCACCCTCATGGGATGATACAACGACGCCTGGTCCAGCGCTGAGGGGCGAACGACTCGCCCACCACGAGCCTATCGTTATATTAGTGGTCTTGTCCCTCTGGCGGCCGCCGCCTACCTTGCATGAGGAGCGTTGACTGAGGAGGAGAAGCAGTCTTTCTCAGATATTTTCCCATCATTTCTAGACAGTGCACCTAAGCCCTCCCATGCACTGGCCTCCGCTCCTGGCTGACATGACCGGTGATAGGCTCTGCGTCGACCTGATGAAATTGGTGATAGAAGGCTCCAGGTCGGCGGGTAGATCTTTCCATGTCTGCTGTGTTCATTACCTGTGATTTTATTGGGCTTTTGGGTAGCGAAGCTGAATAATAGTACGAAGTTCCTAGATAGTTTGGGTTGTGTGGCCATTGGTTGTGGCCCAGACCTATGGAGACCAAACCTAGACCGGGCTGTCGTGATGACCCACAATGTAGGCGGAGGCCTATCCTGGAAGGCCAAGGCGTTCCACTTGTTATGTAGTGGTTCTACACCATGAGGATCAACACCGTCTAGGAAACGATGTGGATAAAAAAGGCCCAATGTTCTAATAAATAAGTGGCATTGTGGCAAACCAGAGTACGCTCGACTGCGGGAACATTGACAAGAGACACCGCGGTTAAAGATTAGGTATCCATACAGCTCGTCCGTATCAGAATGTGTATCCATCGGCGTACCTTTTAGGCCTGCCTTGACCTCGCTGTTGACGCGCCCTAATAAGGTCATGTCTCACACACTCAGTCAGCCAGCGAAACGCTGCTTTTACTATGCTCAGCGCTCAGCGCCTCCCTGCTTCATGACTCATGACTGCCGACCTGGCACATCTACCTACTTTACGCCCTTGAACTTCAACGACAGCAACAGCTCTTCTTCCTCCTTCTGTTCATTATGCGGTATGACAGGCGTACGCTGCATACCGGCTACTGGGGAAGTGAGGAGGCAGAGGGACGAGTAGGTGTGCTGATTAGGAAATTGCTGGAAGAAGCGGGAGCTTCGGGGAGCAGCAAATTTAGTGCCAGTGATGGTCTGGGGGATGGTGGTCTGTGGGAGCTTCAATGTCTGCCGTCACCACAACTGCGCCGCCGCTGTCATATCATCGTTATGCTGCCTTCAGTGATTCTATCATTATCACTCGCCCACAAGCGTGCCAAGCATAAAGTCAACTCATATTTGTGGATCACCGCTGTCTTGTTCTAGCCACAATATTATTCTTCACAGGCTCAGTTTGGTCCCGATAGTCTGTTGTCATCGTGTCGACTCGTTTCCAGAGACGACAACCAGGATTCCCAGCGCTTCAAGCGGTTGGTAAGACGCGTTCATCTGATGGACCTGTAGTTTGATATTCTGCACTTGCGTCTCATCGAGATCTTCGATAAAGATGACTATACCTCGCCAAACCTTGCAGCGCTACCCAGGTAGTTTAGGGACCTTGTAATAAAGATGACTATACCTCGCCAAACCTTGCAGCGCTACCCAGGGAGTTTAGGAACCTTGTAATAAAGATGACTATACCTCGCCAAACCTTGCAGCGCTACCTAGGGAGTTTAGTCATTTCGGACTCGTTAGGTCATCATCTGACTTATTGTTACTAGCCCGCGTGACATAACTAACGTCTACGTGGACCACTTCTGCTGAGAGATCTTAATGATAATGCTAACTACTGGGCAGAGTACCTTCATAAGAAGACGCCGGTAGTGTCACATTGAAGGGATTGGAGATTTGAATGGTTGGCGCCACAAAGAGAACCACTCCCAGCGGTGGGCCTGTTGGCACCTGATCGGTAGTATCATTAGTCTCTTCCTTACTTCGCCCAACGTTGTACTCGTACCCTTCGGGATTCTGGCATTCGATGCTATCCGCCAGCATGCTCATGCGCGTGACGTGCTTCTTACCATAATGAGGAGGAGGATAAGGCCCGGAGACCAGGAGCAGCAGTCACAAAACCTAGTCTCATGCGAGGAGGAGAGGAGCATCAAGCGGGGATCGCTACCACCACGCGTGTATTTTCAGCACAATAGGTCAGCTCCATGAAGGATAAACAATAGGACCTTGTCGCTGCGGTTCCGGGAGTCTTCAAATCATATAACAAACGGCCATAAGTGAAAGGTGCTCAGCAAAGAAAGGTGTTTCCCCTTCTGCTTTTCTGATGTATGTTCTGATGTTCTGATACCCTCTTTGTCCTAGAAAGAGACTACTCTACTACTTCTTCTAACTACCAACGCACAATGACCTTCAAAGAGCAAGAATACGCTTATCATGATGCAACGAGCTCCTGTACACCATGGAAGAAGATTGAAGAAATGATGTGACTGACACGCTCTCTCCATCGCGGCTAGCTTTCTATTCATGGTACATTATTTCGAGATATCATTCTCTGCCAGTAAATGTAGACCAACGAGGAGTGATAACCCATTATTGAGCTCTCCTATTCGCACTTCCCCTGTATCTTATGTAGACGGTTTTCTAATGGACTACTACTATTTCACAGAGGATCTCCGCCAGTCTGCAGTACAGCTCCTGCTAGACACCTTGGAGCCAAATTGTCAGCCGGTGATGCCACTGTTACATCTATCCCCCATCACGGAGCTACCTTGCGGTGACAGGCTCTTCTTCACTTCCTCGTGATAAGGTGCTTTCAAACTCGATCCTGTACTTATCTTTTTCTTCTAAGGAACATCGTTACCGCTGCCAGCAGATGAGACACCCTCCCCATAGAGTTAACCGTCGTATTGCCTGGTGACGGGTCTTCGCTCTCATTTTCCATAATGATAAGGCGCTTCCGAACCCCACAGTGTAAAGAGCGCATACTCTTCCAGCAGGTACGACTATCATCATTCAAGGGGTGTAATAGTGCAAGGAGGTGATCGTTTGATCCAGTGAACTCCTTTTCATAGATCTACTTTGCAAAAGTTGACGAAAATCTCAGAAGACCAAGACCTTTTACGTAGTCGAGTCTGTAGGCCCAACACCCAGGATCGCTGCTCGTTTATCTGAATAACCCTGTTCCTCTATAAATCACCGGTCTACCGCATCCTGAATGGCCGTAGATTTGCTGCACTACTTCTGTTGCTACCTTCATAGACTAAAATGAACTCGAGGAGTTAAGAGTAAGTGCAGAGACAGGTCCAGCGATTCTGGCGACCACAGCTCCTCGGTGGAGGACCTTCGGATGAGGTCTTTGGGCTCTTCGCTCTCAATATGTTCCTCCTGCGGGCTCACTCAGTGCACAGGCTCCCTATTTGTACTGCTCTGTGATGTCATCAAGCAAGAAACACCGCCATCACTAGGATAGATACTACTCGGCGTAAGGCAGCTGTTTTTTATAGAGCATGCTTTGACAGGTTGCCATTGTTGTGGACGTTGACATGGTTCTACTCGTGACAGATAAAGCCTCTTCAATTCGTAACTTCTACTTCTATATCGCGAACGACCTCATAGGACCCGCATAAACAACGAAACAAGGAAACAGCACTTTGCGACGGGTTTGATGTGAAGCGGCATCGACACCATTCTCCTCCAGAGAGGAGGGGAGGGAAGGATGCGTTAACGTGAGGATGGGCAGGCAAAAGAGTGATGCATGCTTCACATTGGTAGAAGGAAGTTAGAACTAAATGAGACAGGAAATCCTACGACTGTAGACAAATCTAGACACTCCCCGGCATGACAAAACTAATAAGGGCAAACGCCAGTTGTACGGACGATGTTATCTGATGTTTGATCACGAGAACTATCAGCATCAGCAATAGTTAGGCATGGCACTCGACGACAGTTCCTAGAGCGCCTAGATTTACGAGGAGCGTAGTGAGGTGTTGTCTATGATCTCAACTCTTAGTACAGGCGGAGGAACACGCGGAGGGAAGTTTATGAGCTCTTGTCTAAATAATGGCTATGTTCCATAAAACTACATGTTATTAGGCTTGTGAACTGTGAACACTCTTCCCTTTGTCTACTACAGCAGATGTCAAAGCTAATAATACAGTAGACCTGGCACCGCTTGCTACAGCAGATTCTCCTGCCGAACAAGCAGGAGGAGGAGTTCCTCCTTTGTCTCCCAAGTTCAGCTGCTGCCCCAGCTTGATACACCTCAGGTTCTTCAACAAACGCTTGTTCCTGGTTACGTTAGAACACCGACAGCTCTCCTCAACAACTGGCTTGCCTTGCCTTCAGACGCCGGTAATAAATCTTTCTCTCCTAAAAGGACACCTGTGAACGGTGACGTGAAGTTAAGGTTAGAGTAAAAGCTGTCACTAGCTTCGTCGTAGAAGCCAAAGTATGTGCTTCCAGAAGTTCTGTTATCAAGCGACAACTAGCAAGACTTATTCTAAAACAAAGATCAGGAACTCATTGGACAGCGGGGCTGGTTAGGCCAAGTGCAATCCTTCTTAATCTAGCCTTACACATAGCTCTCCCTAGGCGGGTGGGCGGCCTTCGGCATGACAGCAAGACTAAGACCAAATGAGTTCACATCTTCTCAACTTCAAAGTCCCAATAAAGTATCGCGTCACTCCAGGGCCATGTCCTTCTCCTGTTCAGCTAGTTCTATAGACAAACCTCCATCAGTTCATCAGGTTCTAGGCGTGGTAAGTTCCTAGCTGGGTTATCACCATTGAGAACCTACTTCACCTCTAGTAACTCCTACTATGGCTGGAGAAAGTGCTCGCAAAGGATAAAGTGAGACAGCCTCAGCAAAGATCCAACGATAGTGTTTGGTCGTTCACCTCTCCTCTTTGTCATCTATCTCTCGTCAGTTAACCCCATCCTTTGTCTCCTATCTTCTACACTCTGTCTGCCTGACGCTCTACCTTGTACCCACACTCAAAAATAGCAGATCATTGACCGTCTTATCGAAGCAAAAAAGATCTGGAGCTTCGAAGATGGAGTGGAGTCGCCTCTGGGTTTATTCAACTTGCAGAGGGCAGGTCTTGGGAGGTTAAGCTTCAGGGACATGTAGAGGTGTCAAAGCTCCGATAGCAGAGGAGTAGTGCTACTGTCCATTGCCGTGACGATAGAGGTCGGCATAGGATTGAGACATGAAGTGCCGCCTAGCTCTTAGTCTGTTGTGCCTTGTGGGCAAAGGAGGTGCTCTTTGAGATGATGCAGACTGACAGATAGACATCATTGAAGACTGGCGCCTTGGATGGCGTCCTCCGCCATCACTTCTTCCTCTCGTTCTTTCGTCTTGACAGAGAGAGATCAAGGATCATAGGATCATAGGCGTCAAGCTTGATCAGCCACATCCCTCTCAAGCACAGCGTTTATTATGGGGTGACGCTTGCAGGAGGAGTAAAGAGATGAAGTGCATCTTTCGCCTCTCTCCCTGGATGTTGTTTAGCTTCACTCCACTCTTATTCCTTTCCTCTCTTCCTCTTCTCCTTTCCTCTTCTTCTTCCCTCCTTGGTTTCATCCTTTCCCTTCGTCTTCTTCTCTCCTCGATCTTCGCTGTTCTCCTGCCTTCCTTACGGGTGCATGCATCTATGGGACGATAGGTGTAGATACGGACAGCACCGCAATAGGTTCTTCTATAGAAGCTCTACGTCTATGTGTACAGCGTTGATCTACAAGGACCACCCCCAATCATCTCTCTCTTCGCTTCCGCTTCTTCTCGCCTCTGGCACATCCGAGAGAGCACCAAGTACGAGAGGTCTCTAAGTTTATTCTCTCCTTCGTTTTCTCCTTGTCCCTTGCCCCGACAGACACCATAGCGAACGGGGAAACGACATATCCTGTTGCCGCCATCTCCTTCTCCTGTCAGTCTCACATTTCCCGCTTTCATATCACTTGCTCCTGCCAGAATTCGTTCTTTGGAGGGACGCCTCGTGCCTCAAGCGCTGTCGCTTTCTCTCTGATTCTTCTGGCTGCTCTAGACGCCAAGGCTGGCTGGTAAACCATGGTAGCGATTGGATACGTTCCCGCGTCAGAGAGCTTTCTAAGGCCTCACGGAGGCATTGCTGCTCCCCCGCAATCACTTTACACTTTTGGAGTTTTCAATCAACAGGACGTCGATCCCGCGCTTACCCCCAATGCCAAGAAGGTGTTAAGTCCTATGGGAGGCCCTCCGTCCACGGGTCTGAAGGCTCCAACAACCAAGAAGCGGCGCCTGTGCACGGTGGAAGGCTGCACCACCTCAAGGAAAAAGAATGGACTTTGTCAACGGCATGGCAGCGGCGTCACCCTATGTAAGGAGGACGGCTGCAAGAGGAACGCTAAGCGAGGCGGGCGCTGCATATTTCATGGTGGCGGCCTGTGCAAGGTTCCTGGCTGCCTCTCTGGAGCCCGGAAACATGGCATGTGCCATACCCACAATAGGTTTAGACTCGCTGCTCAGGACGAGAACGGACAAGTGTCAATGACTGCTCTCCTTTCGGAGATTCCTCAGCCCAGCCCTGCGGAGCAAGTTGCAGTCGCCTGGGGAGAGTCTCTGGGCCTCCTTCCTCCTTCAAGCTCCACGGCCGTTAACCTGGCTCCTAGTGAGCAGCAGAGCCTTCTGGAGTCCCTTTCAGTGCTGAGCAGTGTTATGGGCGGCCTTTCGGAGGACCTCCCATCCAAGAACTTGGACGGCACCTACCATACGTCGATCAGCATCGACGGTTTGAGCTCAAACTGCGCTTCTCCTTTCCAAGTGACCTTACGCACTGGCGGAGACCTTAAGTTTGGCTCCACACTTTCTGTGGATCCAGTAGAAGACCATCTGCTTGATGGACTGACAACGACGGATCTAACCTTCCTCCTGGAATGTATTGTCTCGTGACCTCCTTCAATCCTTCTTCTGCCACTGTCGCGTGCTCCGCTCGGATCCTTGTCTTTGTATTATACTGAACGGGCCGGTGTGACTGAGGAGCATTCTTGCTTGTTCTGTTATGTCGCGCGCTCTTTCTGATCTTTTCAAAATTATCTGTTCCCGTCTATTGTCCTAGCCCCTATTCGCACCAGTATTTATGAAGTCCAGGGTTAGATTGACTACTGGAAGAGTCTGTCCTCTTCCAGCCGAAGCCCATGACTTTCCAGCCCTATTCACTCTCCCACGCTTTTATCCCTTCTCGCCGCTGCTTGACAGTGTTTCTTTTGACATAAATCGTAATAGACTACTCTGAACCATCCCATATTGCCCTTGCGAGCAAGCGTCGTTGCGCTTCCCTTATCCTTCATGCGCCTATCTTATTCGGCGATGGTCCTTGTCGTGACAACTTGCTATCAAACAATGCTGCCTAGGAGAGGATTAGGAACTCTTTGACAGTAATAGCAGACGTTGCCTTCATTCGTTTATTACACCTCTAGCTTCCGGACCTCACCCATGCCAACGATAGTCCTGCAACAAATGGACGAGCGTTGATGCGGCCGACACTTGTACCCTACAGTGTACTCTATCCATGTCATGTCCGCCTTCAACCAGGCCCCAGTTTTCCACGTTGAACTCTTCCTCCACACGTGCGGCAGCGAATGCCTGCGAGAGGCAGTGAAGAGGAAGGCAATAAAGGAAGATCGGTGAGGCTTGACAAATAACGCGTTACCTCATTAAAATCAGTGCTTAATGCGAGAATACGGAGTGGAGATAGGTAGAAAGAAGCTAGTAGAAGCTTCCAAGCCGGATGAAAGCACTTCCAACGTGGTGGGACCTCAGCCAGAGAGAAATTTGAGAATGCGCGCAGGGGCAAAGAGAGAAAAGGAAAGGCGGTATCAAAAGAAAAGAAGAGCTAGCCCCCAGTGCCTTGGTCGGTCGAATAGCGCATAAGAGGCTAAACAGAACAGCCAAGCTATTCGTAAGAAAGGTCTTAAAAGTGAAAAGTTATGAAGGCCTGAGCATAAAACTTACCTCGTGCACCGTAAGCTTTCTGTGAATAAGAGCTAGGCCAATCGCCATAGATTTGCACTCACGAACCGCGCAGTTAAGAGCCGCCAACTTGAAATTATCCAACCCTTCGACGACTTCTCTCACACGAGAGATAGCGCTTTCTTCGTGGTCTCCGCTTAAGAGAGAGCTATTGATGTTGAGCTCCACAGAGTACGTCTAAGAGGTAGAAGAGGAAAACCTCAGCTTTGCGGGGCCGATGCTATGCAAGATAGGCGCAATGCGTGCCAAAAAGCAAGGAAGAAGTGACCTGTGCTGTGAAGTTAGGAAGTACGGAAAGGACAAAAGCCGAGCTCGATCCTTGACTAACTCAAGACAAAGGATTATCCGAAGGTTATAGAAGAAAAGACAAAGCCTTTGCGAGTGAGTCACAATTCTCTTTTGCCTACCTCCTTAAGCCACTCATGAATGGGATTCCACAGCTTCTTCTGTCTCTTCAATAGTTCTTCGTCTTCAAATTCATCTACAGCGTGAAAGCTGCGACATTGATTCAGTAGCTGTCTCGGCGATATACCAGCCCCTTCTGTCCCGCTGGATCTGCCTACCCCTCAAAAAAGCTAAGGACTACGCATCGACCATGGCTCTGCCCTGACTCCATCATACCTAGCTAGACAAAGGTGCTCACCCTCCTATACTATCAGTTAGCCTTCTCTCCACGTTCCTCTTAGTTTCAAACCGTGCAACTGCACTTTCCTCATTTGATCAATTAACTGCGGTTTCACGTACCAGATAGTGTCGGTCCTGAGGTATCTCATGAGGTTGTCGATCATCTGCAATCTCTCTTCTGCACTGTCAATAGCTGTCGCACACAAGGTCATCTACAGAGACGATGTTAGCTTCAGAAGCTTCTTGGGCTATCTTGATTAGACTCGTGAAACGCTTACTAGTGGCATTGTCTCCGGCTCTATTCCCCGGTCCACATCCTGCGCATCCCACTCCAGCGCGACTGCCAATGCCAGAGGCTTGGTAGGCAACTATAGCCACAGAAGGAGGACAACTGATCAACACGCGAACCACTTGGGCACGAGGATGGTGGAGAAGACGGAGAGTTTCAATAAGTCGCTTCAAGAGACACACCAAGAACCGCCATAGTACTCAGCGACAGAGGAGCGGAGATGTTATAGGGAACTCATAGATTAGACCGCTATTCTATGTGGAGACTCACCTCTAAGGGGTTTCTTCTAGGTGTTCTAACTTTTCTGCCATCGACTGTGACAGCGAACTAAGGCATGCAGGCCAATTTGAAGGGACGGGCACATAGCTTGAGTCAGCCAAGAGATAGAATCGGTGCCTGGGGCAGAAAGGTCTACACACCTTTCTCCAGCCGTCCTCTCCTACGACCTCTTCAACTCCTGTCTGCTTCCAAAACCTCTTCCGGCCGCGAAGTTGCACTGCACATAGCAACCATAGGAGGTTAGCCGGAAGCAAGGCACAGGGGTTGCCATTCAGCCATCACTGACCGCGGCCTACCTACCTCCACGACCAATGCCTGCGCTGAGTGCTCTACAGGGTTGAGCTTTACTAACTAGAAGGGAAAGAGCTCTTCCAGAGCCCAATATCGGCTTCGCGCTTGACTGCATCTTATCTTCCCAAACAGAAGAGATACAGTGGTGTTCCGCAGCGCTCCAAGGAATGTGATAGATTTGTTGCAGCCACTCCGCTACCTAAACCTACACTGGCTAGTGACTTTCGATGTAAGGTGGCTGATCTGCAGTCCCAGTACTTACCAAGTCAACGAGGCGCAGAAGGCAATATCTTGCGCTTGATCCTCCAATCAACCAATCTACTAACCACGATCTCAATATTACGCGCTTCAGAATCTCAATAAAAGCTTCAGAATTGGTCACTATCACAGCATCACTCACAGAACAATATGAAAGGCGCATACTGCGGCATAAGAGTGGGATAGCAAGGTCTTTCTACACTGTAGACTCTGCTCAAAGCGGCGTAGGTTCAAATTTGAGCGGATGTTTGATATTTGCGTTCAGATGTGGAATAGCCAGGTACCTCAATTTCTTTTAACCAGAACTGTACAATACAAGTCAATCCCGATCCAGAATGAATTACCTTTCCAACCTTTGGCCGTTAGCGGTTAGCTTGGGCCCAAGCAGACGTCGTGAAGACTGGGAAAAGGACTGAGAATCCTTCAGGAAGACGAGAGAGCAGCACGAGTCCGCCATACAGAGGGCAAATAGGTATGAATTATGTAGGTTTATCAAGTAAAAGAAAGAGAGCCAGAGTGAAAGGGAGAGACGTCAATTGGGGTAGAGATTCATTGAGAGCTCAATTTATTCCGCTCTTTCTGCATTTTTCTTCTTCCGCGCCGACTGTGCGTTATTGAGACTCAAGAGCTGCAGCAGCCGCGCTTGGCCCTGTCCTGCCTTCTCAAGCATCGATCAACGTACTGCCAGCGGTGGATCCCAGCTCGCGACAGCGCGAGGCGAGAGGCAGAGGCATCACGCAACGAGCGAGGAATTATCCTTACATTCAAGCCATTGGAGGAAGTTGAAGTTGATACACACATAGTCATGAAAGCAATTCGTACGCTACAGAGCCTCACAGTCACGCTCCGGAGGGTCCGGACTGAGGAGAGAATCGTCGCTGCATCCCTCTCTCCGTTCAGAAGGCACATCAGTACTACCGGAGCTTTGAGAAGTGATGGCAACATTTCTTATTCGGGAGGGCAGCCCACAGATCAGGGAGGCTTCTACGGATCTCTGAAGTCTCGATCCGAGTCTGCAGACTACCGTCCAGGGGCTTCCGCTTCTGAGGAAGACATCTCCTTACTACAATCTGCAGCCGCAGATTTGCGAAAGCTTCAACAAGAGCTGCGAGACGCACCAGGCGGACGGAAGGGCGAGGTTGAACGGAAACTGGAGGAGCTCCGAGGCCGGGAAGATTTGAAGGAACTGCTTAGCCGCCTTCAAGTGCGTGGCGCTCCAGCGTGGGGTCTTAGTAAAGAACAGAGAGAGGAGGTAAAAGAACTGCAGGGTCTCCTGCGCGGGAGGAAAGCTTAAGAATGGATGAGAAGCGCTGGATCATAAGCAAAAAGTGGCATTGCCCTAAGGCACTGGGACAGGACTAGAAACAGAGGAAGGGCAGATGAAAGTGGCTTTTCTCCCTACAGAGCGGAAGTCTGGAATAATGGAGCAGCGCTCTTAGGAGAGAATTTGGCTGCTACGATAAGTTAATAGTAATAGTAAGAGCGAAAGTAAAGATATTGCCCGAGGTCGCGGCAGTCGATACTAACTGTTTCTTGCCAGGCAACTTCCTCCTTTTGTTGGGCACTTCCTCCCACATCACGTCGCTATACTCTCCTGTCTTTTGACGTTTCTAGTACCCGATGAAGAATCCAATGCCAACCCACATGGCAGGCACAATTGCTCCTTCCGGACTCCTTTGTTGGTGCTCCTTAATCGCTATCTCCAATCCTGTGAACAAAGTCACCTTTCTGGGGAGACATGAAGACGTCAAGCTTAGTCTGCTTCCGCTTCGTTCCGTTTGGCGTGTCAGGCTCCGCGTCCACAGCTCTCCGTTTGCCGGAGCGGAGACGGGCTGGAGAATTCTCGTCGCTATTAAGAGTCAGACGAGAAGACTCCGGAGGATGAGAGTCCTCACTCTTCTTTCTCGCTCTTCCCGTTTCCCGCTTCATCGGCCTGTCTTCCTCATCACTATCGCTTATGGTGATCACCGCAGACGCCGTCTCCTCCTCTTTCACTGCGCTGTATGGTCTTGAATGTTTCCTTCGTGCTTCCGGAGGAAGAGGAAGATCTGAATGCATTGAAGACTTTGCCCTTCCTTCCCGAGCTCTTTCAGCTTCGTTCTCTGGCTCCGTTTTCGCTGTTGAGGATTTAGCAAAGAACTTGGATATTGCCCCGGCTTTTCCTTGAGCACAGCAGTGATAGTTAGTAGGTAGAGGTTGGTTGCCGGAAGAGTCGGGAAGTGGGAACTATGAGAGAGGTATTGCCAGTGCTAAGAAGGAGTAACCAGGAGCATCATACCGCTCTCAGGATCCCAGAAGTCAGCAGTGTCCTCTCCCTTATAGGCGATTGAATTAACTAAGTGGCCCGTCGGCAAGAGCGAACAAGGACAAAATGGTCAGTAGGCAACCCAGGTGTCAACCTAAGAGACCTATACAACTGTCTTCCGCTTCTTCTCTCGACACTCTCTGATTATTACTGCCCATCCAAGCTTGGAGCCTTCCCCTGCTTGTCTTCTTTCTATACATCGAGACCACCGTCACTCTCTTTGTTTCCCTCGCTGGGACCCTTGCACAGTTTAAAAACGAACGCCTGCCATTGTCTTAAGCCCTCGTCGGCTGTGGTCTCCCTGAAAGTCTTAAGGTCCAGATCATTCGGGGCGACTTCGCCCTTCAGCTCTCTCTCTCTCTCCTTCAGTGTTTACCTTTCTTGCTCACAGGATGCCATACCAAGTCTTCTTTCTCGTAGGGTTCGACAAGATCTTTAAGACCTTCAAAGGAAGTTGAAGCGAGCCAACGCTCTACACCTTCATCCGTTAGAAGGACCTAAGTCGAGTGAATAACAGGAAAGCATCGGAATGAAAATATAGTGGACCTGAGACAGCTTAATGGGTAATAGCAGCTGCCCGTTTCCTTCCGTTCCTGTTACATCCACATTCAGATCATCTCGCCCTTCCATTTCCTCCGTGCAAGGACTACGGTTAGTCCAACTTTATACGTTCGTCACTTTCCGGAATATGCCCTATACTGCCAGGCAACGAACTGCCTTTCCCAAGCGAAGATATGGAAGCCAAACTGAGTTAGTTGCATGTCTCCTACCGGCATTCTGTCGTGCAGCCACGTAAGGGCTTTGGAAACTCGGGTAGTGAGGATTGTGAAAGTGTGCAAGGGAGGCTCTCCTGACTCCTCAGGTGGATAGTAGACATCGTACAGCCCGGCTGCCTAAGAGAGTAGGTAAGTACCACCAAGAGGAGAGCTCAAAGGACGGCCGAGTATCGAATGAGAGACCAAGATCACGAGCAACAGAGGCAGATGGCAGCATCAACTATGCGTTAACTTGTAAAATTGTGGAAGGACATGGTAGAGTGGAGCGAGGAGATAGATGGGAAGAGTGAGACGCCCCCGCCCACTCTTCAGAGGTCACGGCCGCCACAGCCAGGTGAGGTGCTAGAAAGAATGAGGCACTCTGACATAGAGAAGTACGCTACCATCATTAGCCTGTTATCCTTCCAGTGTATGAAGTAAGGCTGGCGCTCTTTCCCTACTTTCTTCCACTCAAAGAACCTAACGACGTAAGAGCAGCAGGCCCAGCCGTCAGCTAACGGAACCTGGTGTACCCGCTGTTGAGCGCCAGGACGAAGGCAAATCTATGGTCTGAGGGCAACAGAACCATACATTGCTGGCTGAGAGAGATGAAAGCCAGAGAAGCTTGGGGACGACCTAATGCTAGAACAGCGGTGTGAGGTTTACGGAAGACGAACAGCTTACCCTTCCATCGGCACAACGCATCTCTTCTTGTTTACTAGTCGTCGGAACGCATTCTTCTCAGCCACAGTCTCACTCCTAAGCGTGGACAGCGCGAAACAGAGTTTAGCCAGAGTTCAATGGATACAAAGAGCGAGAAGAGACAAGGGGTTAAGGGGTCAGCCGACGGTGGAGTCAGGGAATGCAAACAGGAGATGCTGTTCAGTAACAAAGGAAGGAGAGCAGCGAAGAGGCTGCAAGAGAGAGAAAAGCGCTTAGAGTAAATGACAACGAGCACGAATGCTGAGGGACAGACTAGACCCAGGGCAGTCTGCATACCTGGCGTTGAACATCCTGAAGAAGTCAAGCTTCTGTCCCTTGGGATGAAAGGAAGGGACCAGCCCCCACCGCATCAAACGCAGGGCTTTCTTTCCATCCTCGAGTCGGCAGAGAACAGGGCAGGATCGACCAGGGCACAAGTTTGAAGTGGGCTCGACTGTAACCAGACAAAGACAGAGGAGACAAACTGGGGTAAGAGGAAGAGATCTGTAAGCGCTGACCGAGCGAAAGGAAATAGCAGCACTCCGAGCGCATGGAGAGACATTGAGGCTAAAAGCTACGGAGGCATGGTAGAGTCAGGGATTGAGACAACAGAGGAGAGTTAGAAGGTCCATTGGAGGTATGTATGCCACCCGAGAGCGGCGTATGGGACAGTAGAGAGGATAAAGAGAGAGGATAAAGACAGAAGATTGATCCGCGGTGAGGTACGGACAGTGCTCTGCTTCCTTCGCGTGCGCCTCATCCACGCCCAAGCTCTGTCGAACGTCGTCCACAGTCTTATGCAGCCGCGTCCGCCCGCACATCTTCCTTCCAGCTCTCTCCTGTGTGACTTTCCTTTCTCTCTCTCTCTTGCAATTTCGTCTCTTCCTTTGGATAGAGTAGAGGTGTACTTCCGCTCCGCAGCGAAAGACCAGGGGAGCGGCAGAATCTGAGATGTCCTCAGTATCGGTCTGGCGTAGGGAAGACCGAAGAAGGATGATTGATGGAGTGTTGGTGCAGGGCAGAGACAAGAATCAGAGAAAAGCAAGAATTCAGACGGAAGAGACCAGAGTTTTATGGAAAGAAAGAAGAGGGCAGAGAGAGAGAGAGAGACACAGAGACAGAGACACAGAGACACAGGGACAGAGAGGAGGAGAGTGTGAGAGGGAGAGACAGAGAGACAGAGAGAGAGAGTCAGAGAGAGAGAGAGAGAGAGAGAGAGAGAGAGAGAAAAGAGAGGGAGAGAGAAAAGTCATGGTGACGGGGGAAAGATCTTTGAAACCTACCTTCCCGACCTCCGAGCGCGGACCTATTTGAGCTATGGGCCGTATAAACAACTTCCAGAGGCATCCGGTCCTCTTCTAAAGGCTTTGCAACCGTGTTAACCTGCGTTGTGGGTCGAACTTCGAAGCCCAACTGTTATTTCCTATGGCCCTAATATACAGGTTACTCGATGTCGAAGTTGGGGCTTCTGACCTACTTCTGTGGACCATCTCGAACCCTTTAGAAGGATAACTAGCTGAAAATGATAGGTCCTAATAGGAAGGTCCAGGAGAGTGAGAGTCTTGTCAGTTCATTGGCTGAGGCGCCACTCCCCGAGACAGACAGAGGAGAGAGCCACAAAGAAAAAGATAGAGGCTGTGAG
>FLMG01000636.1:515-17273 GCA_900088475.1 Hyphochytrium catenoides
GAGAGAGAGAGAGAGAGAGAGAGAGAGAGAGAGAGACGATAATGAACCAACGGAGGGATTAGCAGCACAACGTGACGAGAGAAAAGACAGGAGAGAAGAAGAGTACACTTGAGAGGGAGAGAGAAAGAAGAGAAAGAGAGAGAGAGAGAGAGAGTGAAAGAGAGAGAGAGAGAAAGAGAGAGAAGACAGGGAGAGAAAAGAGAGGGGAAGAGAGAGAGAGAGACGCAATAGTTCAGCTTATCATCGTGCAGTCTTTCTAATACATATGAGCTGTCTGCTCCAACACCATTTCTGTTGGTTTCAATCCCTCTCACTCTCATCCTGTTACCGCTTCCCTCCCTCCCTCCATCCTTAGTCTGACACAGCCTCTGTTCTCTCTCCTCTCCACAGTCGAGAGACCGCTTCTTCTGGAGAAAGTACCAGCAGACAAGACCATTCCCTTTATTGCTTCCGCCCATTCTGCTTTATAACCGTGCCCGCCTTCCACTTCCAGCAGGCTCATCTCTCAAGCTCAGACTCACTATTGCTTCAGACTTCAAAGAGATAAGGGAAAGTCACTGCTAGTGCTGCAACATCGGCAGCTCTTCTCTTCTCCTCTTGATTGAGCCTGCGCTGGACACATCCACGTTAGTTGAGCTCTCTCTCTCGTCCCAATCTTCCTCTCTCTCTCTTCGCTCTCTCTCTACGCAAGATGGTCAAAGAAGGTTACCTTGTCAAGTATGAGACCGGCAAGGAGGGCACAATGGCTAACATTGTCTATGTGAAGTTCGAAGACGGCGTGCTACGTATCTTCAGCCATAAGAACGGCCGATGGACTGGTGAGTTCAGAGTCTCTGGCAAGTCTTCCAAAGTCGAGCTCCTACCGGACCAAGGAGACCGTCTTCCTCATAGATTTTGCGTCACGACCCACGACATTGTCGCACGGAACGATGCGCTGTACTATGGATCTGCCAACTACATTGAGTTCAGTGCTTCCAGCGCCTACCAGCAGCTCGAATGGGGCAACACCGTCCATCTTTGGAAGAGAAACTTCTGGAGAGAAAAGTCTGTCAAGATGTCTGGAGCCGAAGAGCCCACTGTGCCGCTCTCTGACGAGCAGGAGGAAGAGATGTTGAGGAAAGCCATTGAGAAGCGAGGACTAAAGTCAGACTCTCTCAAACCTGAGACCAGACTGAAGAGAAGATCTTCTTATCGTCCGAGAGCTGTGACTTTTGCTCTGCCTCCTAACCCGATGGGGATGTCTCCTATCACTCTCCAGCAGCCTGCCAGCATTCTGACGACCACTAGCCACACTCTAATGGTGGCATAAACGAGCACGAGGCTCTCTCAGAGTCTCTCCTTTCTGTTTCGTGGTCTACGTGTCTTTGACGTGGGCTCGCCCTTTCAATTGTAAGGGCATAGAACTAGGAACTCCACCGCCCCGTCTGCAGTGGGGGTAAGAAGCAGAGAGATAGAAGGAGGAGAGAGAGGGCAATGCACCACGTCTGTTTCCCTAAGTATTTATTACCGTTTATTTAACGTACAAGCAAATGTTATTAGTATACACCGTTACATTCGCTGTGTTAGAGGCCAACCTCAAGAGTATGCCCTTTACTACTGTCACCTACTGGTAGAGCAAACCACCTCGCTGTCTTCTCTGTTACCTTTGCATGAGTGCGGGGAAGGTTGGGCCGCGATGTTGCTTGCCTTTGACATCTTATAGTCTATTTGGAACAGCGAGCGTTCTTGACATGAGAGAGGCTGCCTTGGGAAGTCTCTGTCCAACTCTCTCGGTCCTAGCCGTTCGTGGTCTGCTTGCACTTGCCCCTGCTTGGCAGGCTCCTTCTTTAAGTTGGACATAGAGTCCACGACCATTAAAAGGCCTGGAAGTGCTATCCTGTCAACCGTCAGACCCTTACGTCGTTCTGTGCTTCTTGTACCCTCAGACAAATGAGCATGTACCGAGGAAGCCCAGCGCATGAACTCTGTAATGTCATCCTCCAAGAAACAGACTATCCATTCACGTGAGTCTTGGTTCCTGTCAGAAAGCGTAGGGGAAGGGACTCCTACTATAATGTAACAGAGAGAGGAAGAGAGAGAGGGGCCACGGCGGGTTGCGAGGAAGACTAGAGAGAGAGAGACAAGAGGGTACTGTCTCTCCCGTCCCTAGTACGCCAGGATGCCCGTGTTACAGAGCAAGATAAGCGCCATATTTGACTTTCATGTACTTTTGGACAGCCTCCTCGATCCTTTTTTCACCATCTATCCAACCAGGGAAGGAGGAGAGAGCCTTTCTGCGCAGTAGTCTTAGCACTGCCACTACCTCCTCCAGCCTCTTTTTTTCCACCAATGAACAGCAAAAGTCCAAGAGAAGTCGAATCTGGCTGATGCTGGGCGACGCTGAAGCAGCGAGAAAGCGAAGAAGGCTTGCACGATAAACTGGCAAGTCGCCGTCGTCATACCCCCACATATGAGTGATCATGAATAGAGGAAGAAACGTTTGCGCACAGGCGTCAAAAAAGAAGGAGGCGAGAAGCTCTGTCAGGCTGGGGTCCATTCAATTCAGCTTGGAGATAAGAAAGAGACAAGTAGGACATGATCAGGAGCATGGTGGTGGCGCCGTTTTGCGTGGAAGGAAGGCGGTAGAGAAAAAAGAGGAAGAGAGGAGGCCCGGAGTATTGAAACAACGTGGACCAAAGGCGAATCAGCAGTTGTACGACGTCTCCGGCGTCTTGAACGAAGGCTCAACCTAACAAGTGAAGGGCAACTCTAAACGCTCACCACTAAACTCTTCGTCTTTAAAAAGTAACCCACGGGGTCGGGACTGTCCCTTAGACTCAATTGGCTTCCCCTGCGTGGAAGAAGGAAGGTAGAAGAAGGAAGGTACCATTGCGGCGGAGGGAATGGCACCAAGTTAGATCGATACGCAGATAAAACAATGACAGACGGCAAAACATTGCGGCATTGAGAGCCCTTACCAGAGGTGAAGTAGGCGGAGGGACAGAAGGGCGGGCCAGAGATGACTTCAGCTCCGCCTGTAAAGACGCTGGGAGCTCAGCTAGGACAGCTGGGTCGATCTGGCTGAAGGAGTTCAATTCACTAGCAACCACGAGGAAAGTTTAGAGCGTGTTTGGTATATAAGAGGTGCATAGCAAAATGGTCCTAAACATGAAGACCGAGTTGTATAGAGTACTTTGTTTATCGAACTGTTATTCCACAAGGTAATACCAAGAGGACATGGACACAGACAGAGCTAAGGAGACAAGAGAGACAGAGAGAGGTCAGGAACACCTACCTGTGGGAAATAGCGTTTCTTGTGTCTGTTTGGTTCTTCGTGTCTTGCTGTTTATGCGCTTGGAGCGTACTGACGAGTTCTTCTCTGATGGTTGAGGGCAGCTCCTGCAGAACTGAAGGGTCGAGCTGAGAGAAGGTAGGGAGCTCATAAGGAGAGGGCCTAGACGTCAGCTGTTCCGCTCTGGTTTTCCCAACTTCGACATGCTCTTGCACCATCGGACGTTTCTTTTTTTGCGCCTTGTAGTTCTCTTCCACCCCTGAGGATGCAGAGTCTTCTTGATCCCCTGGCTGATGTGCACTCTCTGGACCCGGGCTCGGAGCCTTTGCCATCCAGGCAAGAAGATTTGCATGCCTGGCTTCTGCAGGAATCAAAGAAAGTGGAGAATAAAGGCAGCGAGGATTAGGATCGAGAGTAAGCATCTAACAGAAGTATGGCACCTCAAACCCTACCTGCTTTACCGTCCCCTGTCCTCGGCACCAGCCTCGTCATCTACGAATAGGTGATAGAGAGTAAGATCTTAGTCCCGATCAGGAGGTTGGAGATCTAATGCACCCAAATAGCAACTGTGGTGAGGGCATTACCTGGACTCCTCCACCTCGGACGTCTTCAGGAAGTATTCCCAACTCATCACAGAGTTTCTTGGCATGACGGCCGATAATCTCTGCCGAGTCTAAACGATAAGAGGGCGGGAGGGCAACGCTTAACTATCATGAATTTTCAATAGGCAGACCAGCCCGCTGAGAGGAGGCTAGCCACAATAAACCTAAAGCGGCAGGCGATCATGGGTCTTTTTCACCTCAAGCTACGTAGAGGTTACATGTGACCTGCTTGACCCACCTGTCGCCTCGTTGAGAGTCACCGCCCTGCTGAGATTATCGCAGTCTCCACAGCCCAAGAACTTGACGGGCTCCACTGGCTCTTTCCGCCTCTTCATCTTTAGCGTAATGGTACGACCAACCAGGTTGCATTCACGAAGTCGATTGGACACCTAATAAGGAAGACAACCGATGAAAACACATTTAGCGGGCCCACGGGTGGCTTTGGCGGAAGGCCGAATAGCTAGGAAGTAGCAAGGAAGCCTCCCGAAGGCTGGAAATAGAAGACATCGTCAACAGGATAGCCGTCGCTCACCTCGACTGCTATCTTCTCGACAAAGTTCAGGACTTCCTCCTTTTCCGTGAATCTCACGCCCCAGTTCACCTCGGCACCCAATGACTTCCGGACTACAGGGAGTGAAAGCGGCCGACGGTCGATCCCGCGGCAGTAGTCATGCAGCATCTGTCCTGCTCACATGGAGGCAGAAGGGTAGAGAGGTTGGAGGACACACTGATTAAACGCTAGAAGCTCAAGGAGAACCAAAGCGAGTTCACTAAATGATTCCTGGTAACATACAATGTGTTTGCACAAAAGCACTTAACTAAACTGGATCTCTCTATCTTGCCTTACATCAGTCTCAGCCACCCTGTCTCACACCATGCACCCACGTCTATCTTTAGAATCTTCCACGCCCATGGCCTACCTGTCTTCGTGCCTACCCAGCTCTGGAGCTCGCGGAGCGGAATCGTCCTTAGCAACGCGATGGTGGTTATTCCTAAGAGGAAGAGGCGGTTGGCGAAAAGGAATTTATTCCAGGACGGATAGGCGGAGTCAAGAGAGCTAGAACAGACCACTAGCGCACCTAGGTTGAGCTGAATATACGACAGAAGAGGAGAGCTTATAAACGAAGAGCGATTGTGCCAATTAGTTGAGAGCAAGAGCTAGAGAGTCTGGGAACTGGTAGACATACGAGCTGGTACTTTAAAGGTGCCCCCAGGTATGCCCTCAGCTCGTACCTCTCTCAGTTAACTTCCTCTCCAAGGACCAACCCACGCCGGGAAGTTCCGAAGGTGAGAGAGGAGCCAGGTAGGCCGCAGCTTCCTCAGGACGAAGGTAAAATTGACCGTTAGGCTTGGCGCGTTTTGTGGCCAATCTGTGAGGCAAGATTTGTTATGGTAAGAGCTAGGTTGAGAGATGTATCCGTGTAATGGCGTCCGCTTATCGTTCAGATGATGGGCCGTCTGCCTGTTCCTTGTTTCTCTGCCTACCTGGCGAGCAGCATGTTTTTCGAGATTCCTGCGCTGGCTGTACACCGTGTCTCTTTGTATATCTCACTTCGAATCTGGTCCACTACCTCTTCCGCATCCTCTCTCCCGTCCAATTCCAGGAACGCTTCGTCGCAGCTAGAGGTGATAGGTTAGGAGGCGAAGAAAGAAAAGCGCGCTCTCAAGACGCAGCGTAAGACAGATGCTCGGAATATATTAGTCGGAGACACGGCTAGTAGAGACAGAGAATTGAGCAGCATTGCCGGCCATTTTAGACGCCTCCAAGAACAAAGGTAAGCCCGTCGTGAAAAGGCAAGCAAGCGTCCTGTACGTTCGCGTAGCCAAATGACCACTCAAGGCGGCAAGGCTAAAATAAAGACAAGATGCAGGGAGCTGAAGGTAACAGAGTAGCCAGAAGTACCTTACGGCCTGGACCTTTCTGGCATGTCTCATAAAGATCTGATAGATCTTGTCTGATACCTAGAGCCGGTAGCCCGGTCGTTACTAGGTATAAACGTAGAATCATCAAGCAGAGTTAACTTGAGCACTAACCTCACTGAACTTTTCGAAGTCATACGGAAGGACCACCAAATCTGGACATCGCCGTTTCGCCTGTGAGCAGATGATAGGGATGTCGTAAGATAAGCTAGAGGCAGAAGCGTCGGTCCCCATCTTATACTGCAGCAGGACTCTTCCTCAGCTCATTCCCTATTCCCCTCTCCACCTCATGTCCTTCCAACCCTCCTTAGTATCTGCTCTTCTACAGCCATGTCCTTCCCTGCTTACCTCAGCCATGAACATGGAGGCGTGGACCCCAAACTCTCTGGCGACGTAATTGCATGATGAGATTTCAGAGGTGCCTCCAACTGCACTGCTGGAAGAATGAGCAATTGCCACTGGCTTATCCTAGGACGAGAAGGGACATTGCGGGATGGACATTGAGTTAGCGTGGAAATGTTCAAAATTATCAACGAGTCGGTCTGAAAATGGGGAGATTAGGAAAGGAGAGGAGACCAAGAGAGAATGGCAATAACCGTTGCCCGGATCTACAAAGTGAGCCATCCTCATTGACGAAGCAAAAGTCACAACTCGTTCACAAGACCAGCACAGAATCAACAAGGCTCATTTGGGGCAACCCTTTCTCACTCATACCTGCAGCTCGGGTTTATCTCTCGTGAGCACCGAAGCAAAGAAGCAATCCATATCGACATGAACGATAGTGCAGGAGGATGATAGAGAGGACGATGAGGTAGGAGGTCCTCGACTGCTCCCTGCCGTAATATCTGCAGGGTTCGGGTTAGCAACAATGACCGCCCCATCCTCACAAAGAGCCTCACAGGAGAGAGACCTAGATGATGAGAAGAATCTTGGCCCCACAGAAGAGAATGAAGGCGCATGAGATGTATTGATACCTAAATCACCCTGTGCTTCCTTGACTACATTTTGATAATGCATTTTCCAAGATCCAATATGATGAAGGCGAGATTTCTTGAAGAAATGCTCCACGAAGTTAGGGTCCGTCTTTGTACTTTGAACTCCCCCGTAACGCGACGGAGAAGGAGGACGAGACGTTGAGGTGATAGGAGACAGTCCTTCTCTCTCTTCTGGCATTGTCAAAGCCCTTGAAGCCGACACGCGAGGTGGTGTTCTCAGATGGACTGGAGCCGCTTCCGGCTCAAAGTCCATTCTCGCAATTTCTGTTTCCGACTCTGTTGCTCGAGTCACTGTGGGGCTCAAAGGAGATGCCGGTTTGGCTTTCGTAAAGCCAGCGCTATGTACGTAAGGTACTGATAGGCCCACCGGAGGGGAAGAGATAGAAGAAGTCGGTGGAAGTTGCGATGGAGAAGAGGGCGAAGGGGAGACTCTAGCGCCGCCAGCTGACCTTCTTTCAGGGGTGTCACTCTTCGGCACCAGTGTCTCACCACCAGATTCATTTTCCTCTTCGTCTGTTCGGACTTTTTCTTCAGGCACTTTTTGTCCCTCCTGTAGCGCAGGACGCAGGCTATCTTCTCCCTCGTTGCCTTGTGCACTAGCCTCCTTATCATCGCTCTTCTTAGTCAGAAACTGTGCGAAGGAAGTCTGGCCTCTGTCTCGCATCCCTTTAACTAGGTAGTTCTGATAAGCCTGAACCTTCCTTCTTGCGATCGAGTCTGTGATCCAATCTGGATGCACAACAGGCAGAGGCTTCCTCGCCTTCCTGTGGAAGGGAACAAGGAAGTAAGTTTGCAGCTCAGTGATTAAAAGCATGTCTGAGGGCAAAAGTAAATCAGGCCCGGACCTCATCTCTCGTATCTTCCCGTCTGGTAGGTTGGTTGCTATCATGTGGGTGACCCTCGGGGTCTGATAGTGCTCGAACTGACCGCCGTAGCGGCAGATAAGGCGCTTTAGATGCTCTAGTGGAGGATCATTGTACCCTAGGACCCAGCAAAACACATAAGAAACAACGAGAAAGAGGATCAGAACGGAGACAATAAGCAGCTCCACGGGGCAAGCATGCGATGTTTATGAATGAGACTAATAACAGAAAGCGACAAGGGGAAATGGAGTTAGGGATAAAGCAGACAACTGCAATGACTTAACTAACAAACAAGACGAGTGCAAGGCCTTGAATGAAAGGCAATAGAGAGACTTCGTATCATACCATTGACATAGATACAGACACCAGCAAACAATGACGTCAAACTATCGTCAACGTCCCTCATCTCGGGGATAATGTCGGCGTCGGACGTTGACTGCATCCGAAGCTTCTCTATCTTATGATCCATATACACCTGAATAGATAGAAGGAGAGCGAAGAAAGGTAAGAGTGACAGAATGTGACGACGAAGTGTTAGCGACAGCGGAAGTTAGTAGAGCGGTAGTAGCCCTTGTATGGCCTGATACTCAATGTGGTAGGGAGATATAGGCAATGGCAGCCAGACATTTGAGGATGCGGGGGATAAGAGTGAGGTGCTTGCGTCAAGGCACCGCAGGGATGAGGCAGTACTAGGGCACAAGGGGGTTGTCATCAATTGAAGAGCGCTGAGGAAGGCAGTGCGCAAAGAGTTTAGGTCAGGTTGGTCCACTCACTCTAAAGCTTCCCCCATGGTGATGCCCTAATTCTGGCGACTTCTGTTTCTTCAAGGGCCTAGAGCTGTCGGCAGATGGGGGAGCCTTCCGAGACATGGAGCCAGTATTCCACATCAGTTGCCCCTCCCCCTTCTGTTGCTTGCCGTTATCCTCTGAGAACTGCTTCATCGCTATATGATGGGCTCTAAACTAGCTGTCAGTGTGTAACTACAACCCGTTCGTGACTGTGAAGAGGTCTGTTAGTCTCATCGCTCTATTCCTCTCTTTGTCGAGCTGTTGGGCGTCTTGGCCACGGCCACATTAGTGACAGTGAAGGCTTCACGTCAGCTCCACCTATACTGGAGTATGGCTTCCAGCCGGACCACAGGGAGAAATCAACTCTTATGCCCCGATGTCCATTCAGGGCAGTCCTGCTTAGACCTTGAGAGGCATCATTCTCCTTCTTGCGCTGCTCTGACAAGATCTGCAGAGTTTAAGGACAGACATTGAAGCTTCAGAAATCGTTTTTCTAAATCTCTGGAAGTCTTTTGCGTTGACCTTTCCCCAGAGCCCTCATCGCATTTGGGTTCTGAAGAGCCGCTAACGACTGGTAAATATCAGCTAGTACAGTTACTGTTTCGTATTTGGTCTAGTTAATCACTTGTATGGTAAGTTCACAGATTTTGTCCGTAGTGATCTCCTGTAATCTGAAGCTTGGAAGGGCAATAAAATTCTATAAGAACGTCTGGTACATTGATCTTTCTGATCTCTGAAGATGAACTGAGGAATCGGGAACGAGTGCGAGGGTTTTATGGAGCTTCTGTGAAGCGTCAGATGTCAGGAGACAACCCTCCTTTGGAAGTGTCCCTTTCTATAAGACATAGTGCCTTTGTTAACTTCACTTGCAGAGCCAAGGCGTGAGCAAAACGCCGTCTCTTGAGTTCTGGACGTTCCTAACGGTCGTCTTGAGGTGGGACCCCACTGCCAGATTCAAGTGGAACCTTGTGGAGCGGATCCCCAGGTTGCGCAGTTGATGGGAGGGGTCCGGGTGGAGAAATGGCGTCGGGACTAGTAGAAGGATGAACAGATGGACCCAAAGAGGATGGGATCAGGGTACCTGCAACTCTCAGGGTACGTCGATTGATCATCCTCTGTCGAACTCCGTCAAGACTTACAGCGGTTATTGCGCTACAGCCATCCCATATGAAGGGAAACCTTGTGTTGATGGCAGTCCAGCTGCCCTGTCTTGTCATACGAGCTTGACGGAAGAAGGCAAAAGCCTTGCGTCAGGAGACATGGACTTAGAAGATTATGGTAGGCGTACTCCTACGATGGAGCTAAGATACATGTTGGAGCACAAATGCACGTTGAAGAGAAAGCTTGAAGGTAATATAAAGGCAGGAGCGGCAGGAGCAACTGAACGGCCCCATGTTTAGTCTGGGCCACTGATCAACTTGTCGTCACTCATCTATGGCGCTCACCTCAATGCAAGCTGCCCAACTGCACAGTATGCGTCCATTTCCTACATTAGGGCGATCATCCAATAGTCTCATGCTGTCCTTTCCTCCTTCTTGCATTCTATCTTGGTTTCCTAGGAATGCTGTCCGCCAACCAAGACCCGAAGAGGATTCGTAACGAGGGCTCAGCTCTGGATGAGGGAGATGAGGCGATGGAGGAGGCTAACGAGATATGGGAAGCTGCGCAAGCTCACGCTAGAGCTCAGGAGCGGTAAGGAACCTTCTTTGTTTTTGAGGCTCCTTTGCAATCATCTTGAGCAACTTATATCGGCTTACATTGATTGATGGCTGCTATTCATTCTTCCATTCTCCTCCTTCCACAAAGTGGACAGATAGTCCTTGTTTCACCCTTAGAAAGCGGCATGTTTTCCTAATCTTTGCCTTCTCTTTGACATACAACCTCTTCTAGAAGTGGTACATCATTCGGGACTCATTCTTTATACGCCGTTGGATTCACCTCTTCGAGCAGGCAGAGTCAGAGCAAGCCTGCTTCCTTGTTCTATAGACCATGGGAAGCATATCCTGCAGCTTACGCACGCTAGGGTGTTCGCTCTTGGTAGCAAGATCTCGTTCGTTGGGGCTGTATCACATCACCTCCATCTAAAGTTGTTGAGGTGTTGTTGAAGAAGACAAAGACGCGCTATCAAGAGACGGACCAGCCCACTACCTCTTCCTCCGCTTGTCTCTCGACATGTCGCACTTCAGACCATATCTTATCCCGTCTCTTCAGCGTACTTGTGGGGAGAGCAAGGCTGAACGGGTGCCCTTCGAAAGCGCTCTTATCATGGACTTTCTTATAATTTTGTACTGTCACTGCGACTTTATGGCACGCCGCAGGTGATACGAAGCTCTAGGGCGCTCAAGGCGCAGCCCATCTATGTTCAACATCAATGAGCTATGAAGACCTCTCTCCCTTAATCACGTAGATTGTGCTCGTGAATCACGATGGCTGGGTGACCGGATTGCGACAGTCCCTGTGCGCCTCTCACGGCGGAGGGCGCTCTTTCTTTTCTTTTGCACCTAAACAACAGCAGAGCCAAGCAGGTTGAACGGCCATTGCCATGGACCGAAGCATCTGCTGCTCAGTTAGTCTCAGTAAGGATTGTTTAGCTAGGAGACCTACTAAATGAACTGTACAGTAGTTCTTCTCTCTACCCCGTGTCCCATATCTCTCTCTGCTTCTCCTTGAACGCAGCTCTGTCGTTGCCTGCTTTACAGTCTGTCTGCCAAGCTTCAGCTCCGTCAACAGCTGGAGAAGGAAGAGAATCTTGGACAAAAGATGCTTCAGAAATCCTTGTCATCGGAGGGGTAGCCTCACTTCCTCTAGGGCTAGAGTTTCTCTTGAATCGACCTCTTCCCTATGTAACAACTACTTTACGTTTTGGTGAGTAACCCCGCAACACACGCACCGGAGGGGTTGCCCCGGAGACTGTTACCCTTCCACAATCTTTCTTGTTGAGCGATGATGATTCTGACACCTGAAGGGAAGGTTCCTCCCTAGAAGAGGCAGAAATCTAAGAGGTCAATCAGAAGAGCCACAGAGAGAGAGAGAGAAGAGAGAGAAAGAGAGAGAAAGAGAGAGAAAGAGAAAGAGAGATGAAGTAGAGAGAGTAGGCGGTGGGGCGAGAGAGAGACTGGCAGGCGGCAGAGGCTGGGACTGATAAAGGCTTGCAAGAGGATAACGATGGCGAGGGAAAGTGAAGGGAAGAAGTAGATCACCGTATGGAGCGTTCAGAGACGGAACCACCTCGTGAGGAGCTGCAAAATCGGTCCCTCTTCTGCTGACACACCTCTTCAGTGGTCGCCTCAGCCTCAGCCTCACTGGTTGGTCCCTCTGATCCCGTAGTGCTAACCTGCCGCCACGGTCCTAAGCACTCTCTGCTTACACTCTGGCGCGACAGCATGTGCCTCAACTCATAAGAGAGCAAGATGAACGGGGAGGCGGTGACGGGCATGGTCACTTCTAGTAGCAAGGATAAAGGAAAGAACGAATACCTCACTCTTTTCCTGCCAGCTCGTAGATGGCTGGGGCTTCTAGCAGGACCTCATGCTTCTCAAAGACACCTCGAGGTCGCAATGCAGGTATTGCTCTTTCTTTGACTCTCTGTTGAATGCTGTTCCTATCGTTGCAGCTGATCTCCTTCTCACCTCTCTCTTCCGATCTCTGTCCTTTGACTCTCTGTTGAATGCTGTTCCTATCGTTGCAGCTGATCTCCTTCTCACCTCTCTCTTTCGATCTCTGTCCTTCGCCCTCCTTCTCTCTCTCTCTCTCTCTCTCTCTCTCTCTCTCTCTCTCTCTCTCTCTTTCTTTCTCTCTCTCCTCTCTGTCCATTTCCGTCGTTCCTTCAACTCTAAATAGATGACAGGAGGCAGAGTTCGCTGGGCCTTTGACTTCTACATCCGAAGCCTCGTCTACATCGGTCAGCCTGACGGCTACCGCCCTCCCCAGAGAAAGAGACAACGAGAGCTCATTATCCCGGTTAAGGGCATATCGAAAGGTATCGAGCATGTCGATGGCGACGAAGATAGATTGAGAGGAGAAGTCCCATCAGAAAGGATGTTCTCCTTTATCAGTCGTCTGATCAAAGGTCAAAAGGGAGGCGGAAGCATAAGAACAGGTGCGTTCAAGACTACGTTCTGCTTTCCTCTGCTTTGCCGTTGTACCTCATGGCCTTGTGCTCCGATAGAGGGTCTCCTCTCGTCCGGAATAAAGCCCTTCTCTTGAACGCACGTGCCATGTAAAGGCTAGAGCTCTATTGCCGCTGTGCTATATCCGCTAGAGACAATGTAGCGCCCATTCCCATCCATACCTCTTCTATTGGCCTATGATAATGTAGCTTCCCCTGTTCTGTCTAGTCTCTGAGGTCCACTGACCACATATATTAACCTCTTTGGTTCGTCATTCTGTAGCATCAGAGCACGGTCTCTGTCCGAGTGATTCAAAGACGCTTATGCAGCTGCCGGAGGTCTCTTTGCTGCATATTGTGCACTTCCTAGGCATCAAAGACGTATGATACGAACTCTTCTCTCTCTCTGTTCCGCTTTTCATTTGTGGCCCGGCAGGTCTTCACCGGCTATTATACCTCTTACTGACGTCTAAACTGCCTTCTTCGCCTGACGCGGCGGCAAAGAGCGAGCGTGGCTGTGAATATTGGCACCTCTATCTTTTGCCGCCCAATATATCTGTCTAGAAGTTAATCGGCTTCATCTGCTCTGACCTTTACTTGCCTTTTGCCTTTACCTTCCTCCTGCTTACCTTTGTTGCCCAGGTATTCACCTTTATTACTATCTGCTCGCAAAGTCTTCATCTTGTCACTCTGCCGGCACAGAGCAGCCACTTCTGGGCCAGCATCTTTCTTCATCCTGTAGCTTCATACCATACCCAAAGTGCCTTTTTCCTTGCTATGGAAGGGGAGCCTGTACGAGGTGTGCGTAGGCCAGGAAGGGGACAGGGAAGGGCGGAGATCCTACAGCCTTGTGGGGATCCGACCTGTTGGATTGCACATATCCATCAAAAGCTCAAGTCCGCCTCCCGAATTGTGGGCGTGATCATGCATGATGGCTCGGAAGCTATCGTCATTGATCTGTGCTCTATCCCTCTCTTGTCTCTCTTTCCGGCCCAACTACCGCAACCTGAGTCTCTTTCCGCCCTCCGGTCCCTAGTACTTCCCCTCATCCCCTGGAAAGATCCCATCGATGATCGGGCCCAAGTGTTAAGAGAGCTGAGAGAGAAGGAAAGAGGGAGAAGATGTCTTGGCTGTGGCCAGAGTCCTGTCCTCCCAGTGGTCTACGGCATGCTGACGGAGGCATTGAGATCTGGGTACCAAAGGAGGCAGATCTTATTAGGTAGATGTACCTAATTGCTTCATCTCTCTCTCTCTCTCTCTCTCTCTTTGTTACACCATAATGTGTCCTCGTATCTCTGAAGAAGTCGCCTGCGAACTCTTAGGCTCTGCTAATTATAAGAGTCCCTGTATGTGGCCGCCACTGATCCAAGAGTCTCTGCTGTGTATGTTCAAAGTGTTGCCCTTTGCAGATTCATATAACTTTGACTAACTCTAGTGTTGCTTAGGTGGTGATCAAATCATAGATGGCTCTCCGCTGTGGAGCTGTGCGGCCGCACACGATTGTGGAGCACGTTATCTTTGCTACCCGTGGGCCCTGACCTCATCCCGAGCGTTCACTCAGTTGAGTGAGCGTGTACCTTGGGCACAACTGGTATACGGAAAATTGCTTGTTTACCTAGACAGATACGGTGATGTCTAGGCAGATAAACGTAAGACAATGGGAGCGGAGAAAAAGTGTACACCGTGAGATCACAGCCAGTGTAAGAACGAGCACGGAGGGAGAAGAAGCCGTCCAGCGTTGTTGATAGATTCTCCCTCAGATGACAGATGAGAGACAGGCAATAAGGTATCGTACAGCAAGGGCAGCCAACCACCAACAAAAGCACCAACAACACCTCCCATTTCTCTCCTCTCTGGGTCCTACCTGTCTCTCAACGGCGGAGCTCTAATATCTCTCAATACGAGGGAAAAGAAGGATCGACGCTTGCAGCCCACGCCTGTATCCCACCTCGGACATTTCTGATGCAATCGAGGCCTTGCTCTCTAAGCAGCTTCGTCGCGCGGACTGAGTCTATCCCTCTCCTGCACATGACGTAGACTATACCAAGCAAGAGGACGAGGCATAGCCACCATAGAAGAAAGAGAGTCCTGGTTAAAGCCAGAATGAGTCTGGATTGCCGGGACCGTCGGAGACATAGGACCAGACGTCTGAAAGGAAGGCACGCAATCTCTCTATCTCTCTCCAACTTCCTGCTCTTGTCATCTGCAATGGTCTCTTACCTGGTTTGCCTTGCGAAGCCGCTTGTTCAACCATCTGACGAGCCTCCGGTCGGTCTCGCAGTTCTGTGTATGGAACATTCACGGCGCCGGGTAGAGAGGAGAGAGAGAACTGAAGGCGACTTCTGACATCTAATAGGAGATGCGGACGCTCCGCGATAACGGCCTCTGCATATTCCTAGCACGAGTGGCAATGGAAGTTCGGAGTCTGTTATTCTCTCTGAGCGCTATCAGTATCGGACGGTTCAACGTAACTCATATGTATACCCTATCTCTCTCTCCACCTTCCTCGCTATATCTCCATTCCCTTCGTCATTTGAGAGAGGCTGTTATCCGTGTAGGTAAGGGTGAGGCTCCCAGGTGACCATCGACCAGCCCCGTTTTTCTCAAATTGGCTAGCTTTCCCCAGTGCCTACCTGGCAGCTAACACTCTCGGCATCCTTCAGCTCCTCCTTGCGAGGTGTTGCGCAGAGAAAAGACTTAGTGGATGCCGAAAGAGAAGTGATGGTAGGGTTGTCTCCACATACAGCACAGTCTCTCGACCGAGGAGCGAGCTGAACCCGATGTGCAAATGCCCATTAGTAATGCAGAGGCAGGGGTAACACTCTTCGCAACGAAGACCAACAGAAACAAGACCAGAAGGCTAGTATGAACCAGATGAAGAGTTTGTTAGGTTTGGCCGCTATCGTAAGAGAGAGAGGGAGGACGAAAAGGAAGAGATAAACCCCTTGAGAGGCACTATCGACCTTGAACTCGCTGAATTTGCCGAACTCAGCGTCGAAGAATAGCTGTCTTCCGCTCAAAACCCCTCCTTCCTCGACTCCCAAGCCGGTGATAATCTTTATTACTTCTATGGCCTGCAGACAGCCGATCACTCCTGGCACCATCCCTAGTACTCCGTTGTTCGAGCAGTCACCCAGGAGAACGGCAGGAGGGGGAGAAGGGTAAAGACAGCGGTAACAGGCGCTTCCTCTAAAGTTGAAGACAGAAATCTGTCCCTCCAGTCCTACGGCACTTCCAGAGACGAGTGGCTTCTTATAGAGGACGCAGGCATCATTTATCAGATATCGTGTCTAAGAGGCGGAAGATTGATTGTGAGAGGTGTAAGGCAAGGCAGGCTTGTCAGTCAATCGGGACACGGAGAGCAAAGCTTGGGCACACATGTAGATAGAGCCCCAACCGGTCGCCGTGACAACTTTAACAAGACAATGAGAAGGTAAAAGAAACAAAAGAGGGATCTCGACAGCTAGCGCACCCCATAGAGAGGCTCAGCGGGTATAGACCCATCCCACCGGTCGGGCCTCTCTCTCCTGATTGTTTGTTCCCCCTGGCTAAGGCTGTCTTCACCCACAAACACTTTGTCTCCTCTTCGGTCTCATGCAGCATCCACGGAACAGACTGGCTCATCCTTTCTCTTTCATTCCGTCCGCCCAAAGCAGTACCTGTGGATTATCGGTTGCGTCTACGACAATGTCATAGTCCGTCACAATGGATTCGGCAGTCTCAGCGCTAAACCTGACATTGTGCACCACGCATTGAGCTAAAGGATTCAACGCTCGGATGGAAGTCGCGGCAGAGTCGACTTTGAGAACTCCTTGTCGATCGTTTGTGTGGATGATCTATAAGACAAGTGGGTTTATGACGAGAGCGACAGGGAGAGAGAGCGCGCGGGAGAGTGAGTGTGTGAAAGCGAGAGGGAAGAGAGCGGAAGTAGGAAGTGCAAACAGCGAACCACCGTGCGAGAGAGAAGGTATACTCATCTATATCTATGATCGTGTCAGGAGGGGACAGCTTAGACAAGGGAACGGAGGAGGAGCAATAAGTAAAAGAAGTGATGGAAAGAGAGGAAGCGGAGAGCTTAAGATGGGGCATGAGAGAAACATATAGTGCGAAAAAGGAGTGAGGTAGAGAGAGGACTAAGAGGAAAGAAGAGCACCACACAGAATGACCAAGGTCAGGAGAAAGGACTACGTTCTTAGGAAAAGAAAGGGAGA
>FLMG01000641.1:4582-47670 GCA_900088475.1 Hyphochytrium catenoides
CCCTTTGCTACCTCAATCTATAAACTCTGTAGACGAGCGTCTGGGCTTTTTGCCATCTCCTCAAGTACAGGGCCTTAGTTCGGTGCTGCTATTCGATCCAGGGCAAAGACCTAGGCTGACGGCTCGTTGCTGCTCGCTTCACTCTTTGCTCAAAGTCAGGAAAGGGCAATCAAGATGATGGTGCCTAAGAGCTGTTTTCTATTTCCTTCTTCAAATACACAGCCTTAGTTCCGTGTCTGCTAATCGATCCAGGGCAAAGGCTAGGCCAACGGCTTGTTGCTGCTCCCTTCAGTCTTTGCTCAAAGTCAGAAAAGGGCAATCAAGATGATGGTGTTGAAGAGCTGTTTTTTATTTCCTTCTTCTCTTCTCCTGTTGAACATTAAATAAATATAAGTCATCTGTGCAGAAGCGCTGAAAGGAGATGAGCGAGCTTAGCGAGAGCAGACACGATTAGCAGGAGGAAGAGAGAGAAAAGAAAGAGAAGAAGGAAAACGAGGAGAAGGAGGGAGAGAGAGAGAAAAGAAGATGAAGAAAGAGCGTCTGTATTTCTTCTCTAGCTCACCTCACCAGACTTTAGGGGCACTGATAGATCTGGGAAAGTTGGTATTAGAGCGATGGTCTCTCCCTGTCTCTCTCATTATCTCTCCTAGATTTACTTGAAAGGAGGTATCGTTATCATTTCCTTTTCTTTATTAGTTGACAACGGGGAAAGCGACGGTACGGTGGGAGGAAGAGTGAAGAAAAATGGAAGAAAAGAGTGGAAAGGTGAGTTTAGCATCTCCACTTCCTGGGCTACGTACTCGCTCTACTAGTAGTACATGAGGATGTGTTGCAGCCAGTCTTAATCTCCCTTAGAAGACTGTTAGTAAAAAGGAAGAAAGGTGTTATATATGTGCATCTGGCTGGACGCTTGACTATAATATTCTGAGTTACGAGGAGCTGGCACATTCATCTCTTGGAGCACGCCCTACTACGAGCAGCTGAACAGGCGAGAAGGAGGAGCCCAGCAAAAAAGCATCATATCTCTGTCTCCTTCGCTTTGCCTTTTCCTGGATACAGTTACATCTTCTTTCTCCCCTTTCTTCATAGATTTCGTTCCAAGGATGGTGGTCTGTTCAGTAGAGATGACTTGGCGATAAGCTTTGTTGTGAAAGAGAGTCCTTATGATCACGTCCTCCGCATATTTTCAACTGCGAAAGAGAGTCCTTAGGGCTAGGGGAGCCGGCACACTGAAGCGACGACTTAGATAAATAGCCCTGCTCACTCTCTTCTTACATGTGATTTGGTCGTCTGCTTTCCTCCTCGATTAAGATAGCATCTGTCTTTAATTTTCAGAAAATAATCTGCATTAGTATCTGCGGCTACCTCTCCTCTCTATGGTATATAATGTCATTGTCTCCCGTCTATCTACCTCCATGTTCCTGTTACGTTCTCTCTATGTCTATCCCTTCACCTTCATCTTCAGCTTCTTCTCTTCCTCCTGCTTGTCGGCCTCGTCTCTTCCTTCATTCCTCAATTCTTTTACTCTGCCAGGGAGGAGAGAGGAGAGAGTGACTGGCGAGTGCACCCTAACCCTCACCCTTTTAAGACAAATTATTAAGTAATTGCCCTAAAATGGCTGTACCTTATATAGGTGTGCGCCTACTTTTTTCTTGGTTTGTCCCGTTAGTCTGTCTACTTACAAGGTTTTGCACGGAGATGATATATCTCCTGTAAGAATTTTAGAAAGTCTCTAACTATGGGAGGGATCGACTGAATCTAACTCCTCCTTCAGCCTAGCCCTAACCCTAACCTCTAGGACATGTCACCCTAACCTCCCACACCAGGAATGTCAAGCGCCAGTGCATACATCCTTCTGCCCTTCTCACGACATCCCGCTGAGCAGAAGAGGTAAAGCAGATGCCCAGGAACTATTGACTTCTTGATCTCAGATTAGAAACAGCGCCGCAATATCACAAACCACTCTAGCGCTAGAGTTCGTAATTATCATCTTGGCTGTGGATTAGAACCAGGTAGAGGAGCTCGCTTCCCGTAGACGAATGAGTTTATCCGTGGAGGCGGACTGCCTCAACCCTTGCTCAGTTTCATCCAAATCCTGCCGTCTTGCTGCACCCAAATTCTAGAGATAGGTTTTTGACTAGTCAATATTTAGCGAATAGAACGTTGAATGGATAAGCGTACCTCTTCGCTGGGCGGCATGCCGATCTGGGTGGTGGCCAACATTGATGCAAGGTGTGCGCTCTCCTCATCAACAGTCAAAGGGAGTGGGGGAGGAGGTTTGCCGCCATGGACGTGTCCAGCGACTTTGAAAGTACATAGAACACAATCTACCGATGGCACAGTCTGGTTGGGCTCCGGTTTGCTTTCTGAAGGTACTTCATCCTTTTCTATACTTGGCAGGTTATTGGTTCCTAGCCCTTCGTGCCGGTGACCAGAAACCTTAAACTTGCACAAGACGCATTCCTCTAAACAAAATTGGTCAAGGGACGAGGCAACGCTCAGCTAGGGACGTAAATAGAGTGGGAGTCTCTTGACACTTGAGGCTCTGCCAAATCCCACCTTTGACTGGTCCAGAGTCCATTTGCGTTGTACGCTCCATACATTGACCCTCCAGGATTAGCTTCTTCGATAATGGCTTGTCGATGCAAGGGGCCAACGGAGTTTTTCCATCATGTACATGTCCAAGTACATTCAGCTGACAAAGCGTGCACTCTGCAAAACGTTAAAACAATTGTCAACCTAAGCATTGCACCGGAAGCGAGATTCTCACCTTCGTTCACGTTAACAAGTAACTCCATGCTGTTCGATCGAGACCGGGTTGCAGCCATGTTATTACTGGCATCTGGACAAGGTCACAGATTCCTTTAGGCTCTTCCTCTACGCGGGGCTTGATGTTATCTGAGTATCCTACCTTCGTCGAGCCCGCTATTTTCCGTGCCTAAACGGTTCTCATCCTCAAATGCCGCGGTATCTTGCCGGCTGGACGTGTTGAGATTTTCTGATTCCGCAGTATCTTCATCGATGCCAGATATGGTGGGCAGGAACCTTGAGGCCTTCCTCTTAGCTAAACGACCTCTTCGATTGGCATTTCTCCCTGACATCGGAAGCTCGTGTGACTCTTCTGGGTGATGTTGACTAGTTCTCCTTGCTTCCTCTTCTTCTTCTTCCTGAAGAGTTGACTCCGTCGATTCTCTAGGAACACCTGGCCTACAAATTGCAAACGCTGAGGATACTGCTTTTTTGGCGTACGGCTCCTTTTGGGCGCTAGAGATGACTCACATGTCACTTAATTCAATCTGAAGAAGCGAATCCGTAAACCTTCGAACCATTGGAACTCCTCTACCCCCTCTACCCGGCAGCTTAGGCTCTGGTTTGAAGACTTCGTCAGGAAGGGTATAGTCTGGAACCTCCTCTATCTTCATTCGCTCTCGTCGCCTTGCATAAATAATTTCTCTAAAAGGGCCTGTAAAGACGTATTTCATGGCCCTTGCCGAGTAAGGATACTCCTCAAAGCCATCGTTCTGGCCCTCTTCCAGATGTCTTCGTGCCTATTGGATGTCGACGGTGAATCTCAAAGAACATTACTGCTGCCTGATGGTGATGTGGACAAGACCCTACTCACTTCCAACTTTTTCTGGAAAATCAGATCAGCATCAGAGCCTTCAATGAGGGGAAAGCCAGGCCTAGGGTGCTTGCACCCTTTACCGACGGCTTTCTGGCGAACAGGAACCTCGTCAAGGTCGATAGAAGCACGACGTTTCAGTTTCTCGTATCGAAAAGCCTGGTACTGGTCGGTAGCTGGACCGCTAGGAATTTTGCTGGTTATTCGCTTCCACCTTTTGAGGGACTACAACCGCTATCGGTCCCTTACCTTGGGTTCGGTAGATCAAAAACAATGCAGGGATGGCACGGCTGATACTCGTCATCACAAACTGAGGCGTTGATGTAGGTCGTGTAGCCGTCGCTACTCACTCCATAGGACTCATGCACTAACATGATTGGAGACAAAATCGGTAAACGGCGAACGTAGAGACATAGCAAGGCGGCTTACCGTGCCCAAACACGTGGAACTTGGGCCGTAACCTAAATTGCACTTCATTCAGTAAATTTACACATCCAACATGTTCTGTCTCGCAGACGATGTCGCCTCGGCCGAGGGGAGGAGAATGGGTAAGGAGAACATCGATGTTGTCAGGAATCGCCCGCCACTTCTTTGCAAGAGCATCTCCACGGGGTAAGTTGAAAGCCCAGTTGCAGAAATCAGGCTGCCACGGCGACCTAAAGAGCAACAGTTAGAAGACATTAGTATAAACCAGGCCAAAGCACTGTCCCGCCTATGGGGAGGCCGGCCTCCGAGTGACCTGGCAGCAGCCGTTTTCATGGTCCAAAGTATATATAAGAATTATTCTAATAAGGAGGTACAAAAGAAAGCATACCCGTATATCCGAAAGCCATTTATCACCACCAGCTCGTCCTCTAAATAGACGCAGTTGGAAAGTAGGGATCGGACTTCCTCAGGATCTAATGCAAAATGGACGCTTTGAACTTGCTTCTACATTGTGCAAACCTCTAGTCAGCTTTTCCTCACCTTGCTTCTCTTTGTGACCATATTTAAGGTAGTGTCTGGCGTAGTATTCTGGCTGGAAGGTTGATTCATGGTTGCCAGCGACCACCACTTTATACTTATGAGGCAACTGCCGGAGCCACTTACTGAAGGCAATCACCTACCGTAGAACCCTTTAAGAAGCACGTAGATACGACTATAGCGCAGTGTGTCTGTCTTACCTCTTCTTTCTCTCCAGTGTCAGTGAAGTCACCTGCACAGGAGAAGATGGAACAAGGCAATAGACTCGTGTCAGAGCATAAAGGAGAGAGAGGTCCCTGCTCACCTAAGACAGGGTCTAGTTCTAACCCCTAAGCTTACCAGCGTGCAGCAACACATCCCCATCAGGCACTTTGGCGTGTTCATGCAAACCGTGGGTATCTGATATACAAACAAAGCGCGTGTAGCCTGACGGGCAGGGTACGGATGGATCTACTGCTTCGACCTTCATGAACTTTTGAAACGGTTTGAGCACTTCCCAAGCCCCGTTGGGCTCATTTGCGTACTCCAAAGCTTCACGCATGCTTTGAGCAGCAGCATTCTTCCAGAACTCTATGATCCCAGACGGGTCATGCCCGTCTGCACGTAAAGCACTTTCAATCATCTGTCGGGAAAGTCCAGCTAAGGATACACGTAAGCACTTCGGCTCGGTTCGAAAAGCATCTTTAGAGACCTACCGTTGAGCATCCGAAGATACTTATTGTCGATGCGATCGAAGGGCTCTAAAACCCGAAGGCTCTCGCTTTTTGCTGGGGGCATGGTTATTGCGCCCTATCAAGACTATCCCTTCTCTCTGCAGCGCCGTCCACAGGGCTGTCAATGCCTCATAGAAAGTGAAGTGAGCTGTTTATGCAACCTCTCGGTAACACTCCATAATTAAGCATCGCAGCCCTTTTACTGGGAAAACGAGTACCGCGTAGGCATCACCTTCCGCTGGCACTAGGGACACGGTAAAGGTAGAAATGAGCAAATATGACAAGGTCTCTAGGCGGCCCACTGGGTACTAAACAGGTAGGGCCTGGGACTTGTAGTTGGAGGTCTGAGTTGTGCTGTCTAACGTTTCTGCATTATCAGCTTCAGCGGATTCTGGACAAAAAAAATTAGATGGCGGTTGAGGACGATGAATCCAGCTCCTCCGCTGTTGCTGGGCTTTCCCCTCTGGGAGTGATGAAGGGAATCCATCAAGCATCCTGCTAAGAAACGTCTACGTGGGCAGTTCACAAGCAAGAGCAAGAGGGAGAGGCAAGTTTTTACCAGACACATAGGAGGTATATACCTCTTTCACGCATGCAGAGATTCACACCGATCCTCCTAGGTTCCGAGCAACCCGAAGGAGAACTGGATTTTTGGAAACGTTTCGTTCCCTTGATTTTTCACAGCCCTTAAGTCGGATCTACCTTTGTTCTGGGTAATTCTGAACTTCGAGACTCCTATTCTAGGTGATCAGCCGAAGTCTAGCTACCCTACTTTCGATTATCTTCGGACAGCGGTTTAGAAGTGTGTGTTTGGTTGAGACTGCGCCATTGGCCGCTGTCAGATCCAGCAGAGACGATGAATGAAGAAATGAAGCAACCATTCAGTCATAACATTTCGCTACTGAGCCATAAGAATAGCTAATATCAGTGCAATAGAGTAGGCCCACAAAGCCATAGGGAGACATGTGAGAGTGGTGTCCTCTCCAACAATTGGAAGTCGCTAGATGGTCCCTCTGCTGCCAGGACTCTACCCCTGCTTGCTGCTGAGACCTAGTAGGAGCTCCTTACCCTACAGATTGGACACCTCAGTAATGTAAACTGGAAAATCTGCCCTTTCGTCCCATGTCTGCCGGTGGATATGGAGTACAGTGCGGCTTGCCCGTCAAAGTATGGCGCGAAGGGCAGATTTTGTGCGGACGGGTGACCATTAGCCGAGAGAGGAGTCCGGATCTGGCGGGGAAGCAGATTGAGTGGGTAGTTGTTCGACTTCATGGACACTACCTCTCCTCCTACAGCAACAGTTCGGCCACGTCGCTAGCCACTCTTGCAGATGGTTATCAACCACCTATCGCCGTGTCGTTGGAAGGCGCCGGACAGGGTCAAGGACACCAAGCTTCTTCTCAGAACTTTGTAGCACAGGTTCCGGACTTTCGCAAGTATGCCGGAGAAAAAGGGCAATGCTTTCTCCACTCCCGACCAGGTGAATTCCTTGCACGGTCCTAGTACGGTGCTCTTGTCTAACTTGCGATGGATCCCTTTAGGCTTTGTAGTCTACAACACCAGGTTGCCGCCACAGACGCAGCTCACGATGCAATTTGAGGTGCAGCTTCCTCACGATCTGCCCCCATCATCAAAGGGCGCTGCACTGCGGACTAGCTACTTCTTAGCACTATCTGCGAAAATTCAGGGAGCCCAGGCTGTCACCACCCATATGCCTCTGAGCATTTATAGTCGAGGATACTGCTTTGCACCGCTTACAAGCCCTAAAACCGTTTTGGTCCGGAACGCTATAGATAGACAAATTAGCCTGCTAGATCCTCTTTCCAAGCTTCCCAGTGGGTAGGTAGCCTCCATATAGTTACTTTTTTTAGCAAATAACGCTCTCTCACTCTAACTCATCTGTTCAAGGACTGTAATGGCGCCTTTCACAAGCTCAACGCCTAGTACACATTCATCATTAACACCCGAGCGACCGCTGACGGTGTTGCAGAGTCAGATGCATGGGCGAACGGATGCAGAGCTCCTCGGGACCGCGCAATGCCGGCAGTTTAATATCAGCCAAGGCGCAGACACGCTGGGCACAATGTCAGTCTATCGATCCTCCTACCTGCCCGGCGAGACCATTCTGGGAAGCTTTGACTTTAGCCAAAGCACTATTTTATGCTATCAGGTCTCCGTAGGTATGCACTTGCTCCAAGTGATTTTCCTTCATAGCACTTCTCCCGGCTAATTCACAAGTTGCTTTGCAAGGGCTGGTGGCGCAAGAAGTCAACCCAGACTTTGCCGACTTTCAGCCTTCAAAAATTTTATCCTCGGAGGTGTTAGCTACCTGCCATCATTACACGTCCGCGGTCCAGCATTTTGCATTTAGTCTGGCCATTCCCCCGGACGCATCGCCGGGGTTCGTCACGGACCTTGTTTGCTTGCAGTGGAGGATTCAGTTCGACTTTCTCATTCGGAAGGAACCGAAAGATAAGGAGATCGTGCGGCCACCCACTTCCAAGGATGATTACCAGGTTAGCCCCCATTGGCCTACTGACGAGTGATGCCCCTGGTTGTGATGAAGGAGAAGAGGACGGGTAGATTTTGTCTCTAAAGGGCTGAAGAATAGTGAACGACATTCCCGCATTCTCCCTCTCGACGCTCTCTTTCCTCCTGTCTGGGGTTCAGACTAAAATGGCATTTATTGATTCTTTCCTCTTAGAACCTGAGCTGGAGCATACCCATTACAATCCGTATTCCCCCGTCCTCGGGGGTGGCACCCCAAACACTACTGCTTGGAGCTAAGGGTGAGGTATCTCTGCCAGTCACTTCTCGAGTGTTACGGCTGTAGACAAAGCCCCCGTTAATAATAGAAAGTTGAGCTAAAAGTAGTCTTCCCTGAATCTATACATCTCCGATTTCAAGCGCCGCAACGAACCCAGACAAACTAGCTGTGCTTCACGCGAGGCCCCAATCGTAACTTTACGGTAGAGAGAAAGTATGTCAGTGTCATGTAGGATAGAGGCGGGCCATACGAAGGGGAGACATACCACTGCTCATTGCCTGTAGATCTGTTACATAGGCGTCTAGATCCTTCATTAATAGGGGGCACACATCAGAGAATGATACGCGCTCTAGTTGGGGAGCACGCGGAGATGCTGCATACTTCAGCCATGTCACCATGACAAAGTGCCAGGATTCCAGCAAGTGCACCACCCAGACTGAATTGCTGTGCTTTTGGTAGAGAGCTTTGTACGTCTGGCAGAGAGGACACAGGGAAATAGCGATCAGAGTGCAAAAAAGTTTGTACGGCGGAAACGGGGTTTAGTGGCGTCCTGCATTTACCTCTTGAAGGACGAGGAAGGGTACCCCGACGTCAACCATGGCACCTGCCACCCAGTATTCGGCAGGAAGACTTGTGCTTTGTGGCCTGGACATCTCTCTGAACCTCAGAGCAAAGGTTTCGAGTTCCTCACACAAGAATCTTACAGGAAAGCAGAAGTCTGAACCTGGAAGCCAAACAAGTTTGAATGAGAGATTGAGGTTTCACGAGTAGACTCATAAGCAAGTTACCAAAAACGTATTACCTGGGTTGTACAGCTTACGGCCCAAAGCGACAAGCTTTCCTCTGAGAGCTGCGATCCATGTGGCGTCTTCGAAGGAGCTTTGAGTATATGATAACTCATCACCTTCCATATGGCATTGGGCCAACCATGCCGCCGTTTCTCTATCTCCGCTGGTACGAGGAACGAACCTGACAGTCGAGAAAAAGACAGCGCAGGTCCGGAAAAGGCGTCGTAGATTAAACAGGCAACTTGGTTATAGGTCGCTTTCTGCAGATTGATGACAGGTCTTGCCTGAGTATGATTCTCTTCCAGTGCCTCTGGATCAGCGCAGGGTCGTCGTGACGGCATTCGAACATGAGTGACAAGCACGACTCCCACATCTGTTAGGAAAACATGGTGCCTGAGGTCAGTGCTCACAAGCAACATCTTCAAGAATCCAGAGCGCCAGACATATACACAGGCATCACAGAGTCCGGACATCACCTTGTATCTCGCTGCGAACTGATTGTACAACTTTGAGACGGAGAGGAGCTGGTAGGTGAGATGCCGAATATCACTCTCTCTCTCTTCTAACTCTCGCATTCCTTGGCCACCTTCAAAGTCACGGGCATCCTTGCGGGCTTCAGTCTGTCGCTTCAGCTCATCCAATACCTGCTCAGACCAGTGAAACGTTACAAGCGATGCAGTCAATATGACCATCCAAACGGTCTTCATAAGAGCAAAGACTTGGGGATATCAGCAAGGGCATGAAGAGCGTGCAGTAATATCGTAAACTCCCTCGTTGACTTCAGGATGGACACAGAGTGTTCGTTCTCGTCCTCTTCTATTTGCTCTCTCTACGAAAGCATGGGAACAAACGACAGCATTAGGTCTCTCATCATTCGCTCACCTCAAGCTGCAGCTTAGCTACATCTAACTTTTCTTGGAGGGCGAAAAGTCTGTCTCCATTACTCATGCCCTCAGCATCGAACGATCCTGGTGCAGTAGAGGTACCGCTTTGCGCATACTGAATTGCCCTTGTCAAGTGCTGAATCCTTTCCATGAGTACAGGGTTTGCCTCCGGGTTAGGTTCCTCTCTATACGCAACAGGGGTAAGTACTATGTAAAACATTCTTTTCGTTTCCAGGAACATCAATCCCATCATCACCTGTGAGCAAGATATTCTTCTACCCTAGCAGCTTCCGCAAAGCGTTGATTCAGGACGTAGTGCTGGCACAGCAGCCCAGGGTTTCGCGATCGGAGGAAGTTCTCAATAAATCCGGATCGGGCCTTTACCTGTCAGAAACAAAGTTAGTTTAGGTGTTAAGGAGGGCCTCGAAGATAAAGTTTGTTGGTGACGGAAAGATGCCAGGCGGTAATGCTCTATTGGCGGTATAATGTGCATCTGAGAAGTACCAAAAGCTCCTCATGTCCTCTTTGAATTAGCCATGAACAAAGCTCCTCCTGGAAGAGAGTGTCGTCAGAGGCAAGACTCCGGTTGAGACTTTTCAAGGCCTCCATTTCCTTCTCTTCGGGAGACAACGACAGCGCAAGGGTCCCGCTTGTCACTGCCAAGGATGCTTGTGGACAAGAAACAACGTCAGTACGAGTCCAGCACCTACAGCTGATATCCCTCATTACCAGAGCTGCCTACTCCGCCACCCTTGCTGCCTCCCTCTAGTAACTCCTGTAAGAGGTCCAAGACGCAGTTGTAGCACTCTCGTCGGCACGTGATGCTACGTTCTTCTTCCGTGGAGCCATGAGGAACCAAAGGCAGACAAGACGTATCAGAAACCTACGATCACCATAGAGAAAGGGAGAGACATGAGTAACAACCAACAGATAAGCCCATCGTCATCAATACAGTTTGACACTGGATCCTCCCAGCAGGAGTAGCTCACATGAGCATTTCCAGGAGACAGAAAGATGCGCCTATGCTGTCTTCTGACGTAGACTCACCGCTGCCTCCGGACGACGGGAAACGTCCCCACGAGCGTATGTGAATGCCAACCGCAGAGACAAGTCCACTACGCCCTTGAAATAATTCAAAGCTCTACAAAGCTCGGGTCACCCACTAATAATTGGCGAGTAGAAGACAGCGTGAGAACAGAACTCACCGGTACTCCATGCAGATGTCCCGCAAAGCATTGACGTAGCTTGCTGATGTCCAGTATTCTGCAGCCTGGCAGGAGTAATATATGGAGAAAGTCAAGGTTCACGTCAGGAGAGACGGTTGCCGTAGGAAGACAATTGACAACATAGGCAAGTGAGAACTCAGAAAAGAGGATGACAATCCCCATACAATGAAATAACCGCCAATATGTGCCGGCAGATGAAGTACGGAAAGCCGCCAAGTGGAACAGGACGTAACGACTTCCAAGCGAATAGAGGCAGGGCCCATCGCACCGTCATGAACTCCTTCAGGCTTTCCTCCAGGAGTGTGTCCCTCTCATACTCATTCTGTGTTTTCTTTGCCTGTTGCAACAGCTCCTGGCCGCGATACTGTAGGAGGTCCCCGAGAGAGAAAAATGACGAGCTCTGGACCCTGAGTAGCTCCGACAGGGAACTCGCCTCCCCTCCGTCATCAGCTACTGCGGCCATTAGCCGTTCCACTATAGACCTTGCAGCGTCATCTCCCTCGGGAGTTGTAACAAAGTCGGCAAATGTGACCTAAACAGAGCACGCGTCGCACCAACTACTTAGACATTATAAGTGCAGTCGAGAGTGCAGAGAAGCTCCCAGCTTGTCCATATAGCAGAGCTTAGGGTGTCGTCAAGAACATCCGCCTTACCCTTGCCAGCAGTTTGCTACCAAAAATCTTGTGCGCTTTCTCTTCCACGCGTGGTGTCGTCCGCTCAACGTAGTTACAGGCAACAATAAGAAGGGATAGGCCTTCAACACAGCGGACGACTAAGCGATACAGTGATGCAAGGGAGCGTTGTTCCGTCCTAAGGGCATTCTCTTTTTTCACTCTCTCCAGCTGTTCTTGTTGAGAATGCAGCGCAAGGACTCGGGTAAGAAGATTGCCCCTTGACGGCTTCGAGAAGTCATCAAGCGCTGGATTGTCGTCTCTGTTAATGGCCAAAGCATAAGGGGTGGCAGTCTCCATAAATCGCTGCAGTTGCCAAAGAGGCTCCTTCATTTCCTCCAAGAGTGACCTAACACCGAAGATTAGAAGCAAAGAACGCAGAGTGAAAAAGACGTCAATCGGATCTGCTATTCCTGTCTGTCACTCTTTCTACGACTCTCCGCCCTCCAATCTTTCATCAGTTTCCTTCAGCTGATGCTCCTCACGTTCTCTTTTACAATTTTGACCTGATGAGGTGAGACCTATCGTCCTCTGCCTTCCTTGCCAAATACGGTGCACGCTTACCTAGTGAACCTGCTCACTTGTACATTCTCCTTTGGCTTCGTAGGTGCTCCCAACAGGAGTTTCGACGAAACAGACGACGTGCCTTCGGACTTGGAGGGAATTTCTCGTGCGAGGCTGCAGTTCCAGAGCGGACGAAGAAGGCGACACAAGAAGAGGCACAGCCCATTATGGTGGCCAGACATGTAGATATCATCGTGCATAACAACAGCACTACCCGACGACATTGGTCGATAGTCTGAGGCACGGTTGTCGTGATGCCGACAGAAGCATCGAGTTAGTGCAGAGTAAACTACCCTTGGTTCGCTAATGAAAGATAAGGACGCAGAGAAACCTCCGGCATAAGCATTGAATGCGAAAATGACAACGCAATAATGACAACTGACGGTCAAGAGGAGTAGTTAGGTAGACAGAGGGGGAGAATGGACAAAGAACTTTGCTGGCGACTGGATGCGCTTTGTCTCAAGAGGACGGTCCGGCTTACCCATAACACCCGGATGACCCCCAAAATCGAAGATCGCCCTAATCGCTCTGCCTTTTATTAATGCCTGGGTCTGAGAGTCAATGCCTCCTGGCGACATCATGGTGTCACTTCTTCCGCTTCCAGTCCCTTTAGCTGAGACTATGGAGGTAAAGATATCCCTTGGGACGCCACAGGCAAGAGAGAAGAGCATCGCACAAGTCTGGTCCACCCCAAAATATCGGAAAAAAGTTTCCAGCTGGTAGCTGTCGTGTTGTCTACTGGCAAGGATCTGGAAAAGATAATCCAGTGGTCGGACTTTGGTCAGCACATGCAATGAACGTGTTGTCAGGCAGAGAAAAGTAGCTCGAGAGCCGAGGTGCTGCGAAGCAAGGTCATGTAGATCTGGAAGCTGGTTCCTGCAGTGACAGCAAGAGGTATTCACCGGAACAGAAGACGACGAAGAGCATCAATTCATTAGTCTGTTGTCCTTAATCAGCACTGAGGGCTTTCAGACTGACACGTCAACTAACGCAGACAATTAGCTCATAGCGTTCCTAGCCCATAACTGCATGAGGCTGAACAAAGGTTACGGGGTTGGAAATGCTAACAGAGGGGAGTATGACGGACGGCACACAGTCTTCAGGGAGCACGCAATAAGATGGTCATATTTCCAGGTGGATCAGCTCTAATTGCATCTTACCCTTGGCCGGTTGAAGTGGTTGATAATACGCGCTTGGAGCCAGTGATGAACCCTTGCCCTTGTAAGTCGGATTCCTGGTATGCATCCGGCTGTGCATAGTCGGGAGCTTCGGCTATCGCCCATACCTTTCCCGGTATAGACACACGGGTCACAGCCTCCCTAAAGCCTAATCAAGGACAAGTAAAGAGGTGGTGGGTGTTAAGCTCTTCGTTGCTGATCAAGGAAGAGCCTTGAATTGCGGGCTCACCAATCTTCTTGTGCGTCTGGTATGGAACTCCAACAGATCTATTGGTGATAAGATCCCTGCTTACCGCAACCATGTTGTCTGTCCTCTCTGGCACTGAGTCTGCAAGGAGGAGAATGCCGTGACGATAGAAGGAGGTGTAAACGTTGGCAGGACTTTTGCCGGGCACAATGGCAGGAGGAAGACCCTCAAATGGCTCCCTTTGCTCATGTGACGCAGGAGGATCTACTGTGGGAGGTGGCAATCGTATGTGTACAACCTCTAAGGTAGTTGGGCTTCGCTCTCGACCTGATCTTTGAACATCCATTGGCGGCAATCCTGCAGTACCGATGCTACGAGGGTCAAGCCCCTTTCTGTCAATCCCAGCACCCATCAAGGTATTCTGACTCCCTGTAGCCCCCGCATTAAGAGGTACCAGGGAGGATTGTGGTTCGGGTCCAGGGACTAGGGCTGAAGACGGAAACGTAGTGAAGTAGAAGCGAATGCCTAAAGAGGACACCGCAATGAGGTGCACCGCTCGAGATTCTGCAGTGGGAATGACAGAGAGCCCAACAATCTGCTGAACATTTCTGCCTTCAAAAAGCTGGCTGTCTGGACAGTTCGCACTCCGGCGATGATTCCTGGCACAGAAAGTGGCCGCTTCTCTGAAGACATTACGATTTGTAACGCGCTGGAGGGCTTCTCCACTGTCTCCAAGGTCGTAAACGTCCAGGGATCCGGTGGCGCTAATAGTGTAAAGGATATTTCTTTCGTTGTCCAATGCAATATCAACGAGTGGATCTGAGCTTCCAGAGCCCAGATTTCTTATAAATGAGGGGAGAAAGCCGGTGAGGGGGGAAGACGAGTGGTTGAGCTTGCGGCACTTCTTGGACCACCCCATGTAGCTGTTTAGTCCCTCATCTCCGTCATAGACTAGCTCGTACAAGCCACCATCCTTACCGGCCATAAAAATCCGCCCTACCTTTGTACCGACGATCTTCAGCATATTGACATTATCGGAAGGGACAGAGAATTGCGTGGGTCTGAGGATCAGATTGCCAAGCAGAACGTCGTCGTTCTCAAAAGAGACGGCAAGCAGTACCACTTCCACAGGTGTAGCAATGACCAACAAGAACTTTACAAAGTCCTTGAAGACTGCTGACCGAGGGCGGACGAGCCCTACAGATACAATGACCTGATCTAAACCGTCGTACATTGTGAAGTCTTCTCCATTGGCGTAGTTCCAGATAAAGAGCTTGTTGTCAATGGAGAGCCAGGCGCGATTGATCTCTGGCAAGAGGTCCATCAAGGACAGCACTTCCAGCTCGCTATACTGGTCCAAGAGAGCTTGTGGAACTTGCTTTGTAGACGTCAGCTCTACCGGTGGGCTCCAAAGAGAGTGATAGGGCTCAAAAAAATAGTTGTGCCGCTCAGATTCATCATTTAGCTGGTCCAGAAGCTCCGGATGCTTGCCATCAGCAAACATGTGCTGATTGATCACCTTCCCTGCATCAGATAGGCGCCCGTAGTCTATACGGTGCTTCCGGGAGGTGGTCGGCCTAGCATTTTCACCGACTCCATTCCGGGATGCAGCTCGGCCCGTGGAAATAGGCTCCATAGCTATGTCAGGGCTGAACAACAGCCCGTTCTCGCTCTAGCTGCAGTCTTATAGAGGAAAGTAGGGACCTGCGTTGGGACCTGCGTTAACAGAAGACAGACTTTATAGACCAGGCTGCCTTTTGAACTCGATGTGGCGCACCTGGCTACCCACACGACCGGACCCCGCCTCTGGACTGCGGAGTAGCGTGGCGACCTGATCTCCGCTATGAAGACTGGGGGAGTCGAGCGCCAGCTAGTTTGTGCGCTTGCCTCTATGTCCCTTCTCTTTCATAGGCACTGGCTGCGGCTGACTATCGCGCTGGGATCTGCGACCACCGTCTCCTCCTGCAGATCCTGTGCAAACATCTCCCAACATCCTCTTCATCCTCCTCCTTCCCCTTCGCATCGCCACACCTTGCCCTTCAGCAGCGCCAGTCCTCCCCCGGGAGATATCCAAATTTCTCTGTAGTTTACCTGTACAGTTCGCCTTACAGAGGGACGATCAGAACTCAAGCCGTTGTTTATTGCTGGGAGCTCTATCTCAGCGACTCACTGTAGGAGACCCAATAGTCTTTCTACTCTCAGAAGATCCATCATCGTGCCTTCTACCTTCTTCAAGACCTCGTCATAGACATTCCATGAGTTCGAACGGGGAGATAATTTTGTGAGACTCTCTCCTCTGGGCCGCACGGGCGTCAGTGCATAAAGCTTTACTTCCAAAGACTTAGAGGAGGACAGCTTCATCACCATGCACCGCTTGCCAGATAATGGCCTATTGAGGTTTGAGGGCAGGCATCGTCCGCCACCACCCTTGCTAGTAGGAGAACCCGGCAGCTTCGCGCAGCTCTCGATGAAGGACAGAGTACCTCGTGCAGCCCTAGACATCTGCGATCAGATGAAAGATGAACTTACAAATGAGCAGATTGAACGTCTTAGGGGTGTTTATGATGGCCTGATCAACGATTCCCTCATTCCTGAACTAGCTACAGAGCGGGAGGCTGGGGAGCAGGACAAGTATTGGAGAAAGTACGCAGGGAAACGGTGGTCGGAGCTCCCATGGTTCGTGGCAGAGGTGTACCTCTATCGTGTCCTCTTAGAGTTCTCTGGCTACTATGAGACCAACAAGGATCCGTTCTACTACAGGTATGCTCGTACAACAATCAAGCTGCATTGGCTGTAGCTGACCAACTGAATAGCAAACTGGGAGAACTGCAGAAGCCATCAACTTGGTCTCTTCTCTGCGGAGCGCTAGAAGGTGTGCAGAAGGTCGAACGAAGATATGCACTGAAAAGCTTACTGAGCTTCAGTCTCTGGGGAAATCGAGCAGACGGCTGCTATAAGAAGGTTCATTTCGATACGTCCTTAAGGCAACTCCACCGTGATAGTGATCAATCTTCTTCTTTGCTTTAGGTAGCAGACGCGACTGGCACCCGAATAGAGCTGACTGTGGAGCAGAACAATCTCTTGATTGACGATTCTGAGAAGGTCATTAATCATTTGGAGACCGGGACAGGCCCAAAGAATGTCGCTGTCATTACCGATAACAGCGGCGTGGAGGTAACGTGCAAATGATTGACGTCAGGGTTGGCACGTGCACCTAATGCTGCTTTCTCAGCTTCTGATGGATCTTGCCCTAGTGGATCACCTTCTTTCAGCGGTCAGTACATGAAATGCCTTCATGGCTCTTTTGACTTTGTTGGCCTCTCCTATCGTGCTGACGCTTCTTTGGGCTGATTCCTACAGAACTGGGCTGCTATTGTGGACTTGCATGTCAAGGCTCATCCTACCTTTGTCTCAGATGCCACAGAGGCAGACGTGCGATGGACCATTGAATACATCGCAGCCGTAGCTACAGGCGCGCACTCAGTTGGCTTGGAAGGGGAGGACGATAGGGAGGTGCTAAGCGCTCTTGCACGCCGGTTGGCACTATATCTCAGAGAGGACAGACTGAGATTGACATCAAACGCTTTCTGGAATAGCCCACTTTTTTTCTGGGACATGCCTACATTTCTCTATGAGCAGTTACAGCCATATCACCTCATCATTCTCAAGGGTGACGCGAACTACCGCCGGTTGCTAGGAGACAGCCGATGGCCAGCCACCCTAAGGATGCAGGATATCGTAGATTATTTCCCTGCACCTTTCGTGAGTCTGCGTACACTCAAGTCGGACGCGGTAGTCGGGATAACTGCTGAAGAACTGGAGAGACTGAACGAGACCGATACGGAATGGAGATTTAATGGCAGACGCGGCGTTATACAAGCAGTACTTAGCCCTAGCGCTACTAATGCAAGATCTGCTTCTACCATCGCGTAGAAGGGCGAGGACTAGCAGAGGCAAATGCCAAGGGTAAAGGGGTGCTGGGTCACAATATGTGATGCTGGGTCATAGTACAGAAGACTAGAGGCTCGGACAGGACCTGAGCTCCGTTCCACTTTCCTCAAGTCTTGGGTGGCAGACTTTACTCTGCTCAAACCTGCCCTTCCTATCATCCGCTGAAGTCCCTTATGTCGTCCTTGAAGTGGATGGCCGCACCATCTAGAATAGGGCAGTGCGTTCTCCCCACCTCCGCCGATGATAGCAGAATGGGAGGAAGATGTAAGAATATATGGGCTTGCTCGTCTTCGCTCTAGTACTCCCGAGGTCTTGCTGGGGCCATGGCTGGGTTCTGCTGCGTTGGGTCAGGGTGGGCCTCAGCCTCCCTGTAGAGTGTCCATAGAATGGTCTGTCCAGCTCCGGTCATGCCACAAAGCTTGAACCCAATGGTGGAGAGTCTGTCGAGCACTATTCGCGGGCACTGCGGTGTAGAATAATGCCTGGTAGTAGCGAGAAAGGATCAGCGTCACTTCACAGTCTAGGTTTGCAGCGCTCCTATCCCTTCCTAACTTACTTATACGTTTGACAGTTGCTTTGAACCAGCTTGGCACCTAGAAACTGAAGGAGCCAGAAGAGAGGCATTAGTAGCTTATGACCCCCGAGCAAGAAGGTCAAGGGTGAGGACAGTCGGAGGAATGTCTTTGAGACTTGAAGCTGCCTAGTGTACCTCCATCAGCCCAAGATCTGAATCAGAGTCTCCCACCACGGTAGGGCCGCGAGTGTAGTTGATCTCCGTGGATATCACGATGTACATTGCTGAGAGACTGCGAGAATTACGCTGCTTTTCCTCACCCTTCTTCCGACGGTCAGCCTCCAGCACTCTAAAGCTTGATTGCCGTCTCTCTGTTGCTCTTTACTGAGAGCACTCTCCAATGTACCAAGAGATAGAGACGACAGGCAAGAGAAGAAGTGGTGGCGCAATTAGTTCTGTTGGGAGATGATGCGCAGGGACCTGAGTCTAAACGAGTCGATCCTAGAGCAAGAACCTTCTCCCTCGGCAACCTCGTAGTTGAAGTACAAACAGAGCTTTCGACAAGCATCAGCTCCTCAGACCGCACCGGAGCCGCAAACGGTGATGTTCGAGAATTCCTGTTGAAGTTGCCCATCCAAAAGCACCAATGAACTAGGAAGCAATCTCCTTTCTCTTACATTGCTCCAACAACTCTCTGTCTTCCTCCGTCATCATGTGAAGGAGGGCAGAGTTCCCTGCTCTGTAGATGTTTGCTGTACATACGTTCTTGGCTGGCTCCTTATTACCTGCCTTGGTAGAGCAATAGAGTTATTTATATGAGGCCATCAATGTGTCCATAAATATTAAGCTGTCCATTGACGGGCTATCTTCCATGTCTTCTGCCAATCTGTCTCTCTCTCTCTCGCTGTCTCAGCTCTGTCCTCCCTGCTCTCATTTGTCCTTGGCCTCCCTGTCTCTCTGTCTGTTTCTCCCTTAGTACAGTCGTACTCCTAGAATGCGGATGAAGCGCGTAGACGACCCGCTACGACTCTGGCAGGCGGCCTCTCCTTCAGCGTCATCGTATGGTCAACTCTTCTCTTTCCCACTTGCGTGAGTCTCGTCCGCTGAACACCTCAGCGACTCCTCATCAGTGTCGCCACATCTGCGGTGTGTCATAATGATGGCGTTTGGCACAGCCTCCGGCTTGCTCTTGGCTTATGTCCTAAACATGATTGCTCTTAAGCTCCGAGTCGCGCCACGCTCAATCTACAAGGTGGATATGCTCCACATTAGGATAACCTGTCCTTGCGCTTCATCACTCGCACCAACTCTCTCATTGTCCGCCATTGGCCAGCGGCAGTAGCTGGGGCCCAGGTGTAATGAAGTTGTGCAGGGCTACTGCGCTTATCTATGAGTCTTTGTATTTAGATGAGTTATCTCCTCTCACTGGGATGCTAGCCTCTGCGACCCGTCGTGGTCAATGGACGTACCATATGGGCCGGACCCTCATCTTATAGGCAACGCTTTATCCGGTCCAAGCTTATGCTGCTTGCAAGGATACCCGTCATACCTTCCGTCCAGAGACTGCCGCATCCAGCCGCTTTCCACGCCTTCTAACCCCAAAAAAATATGCCCCATGGGTTGGTTACTGCTGCCCAGCCATGACAGTGTGACCTGCGTTATCGTTGCTCTCTACTTCTGCATGGCATCCAAGAATCCGTCCCACGCGAGACATCTGTCCAGGCTGAAGACGTAAGATTGACAAGAAGATAATTCTTTGCCTCACTTAGCCTCTGAGCATGGTAGCCACGAATAGGCCAAGCATGAGGCTGAAAGGATTCCTTGTGGCGAGGACTCTTGAGCTAGCTCCAATCATTCTCTTACTTCACGGCAGCCATGGGCTTTCAGCTCAATGCCTTTTTCCGCCGCTTGCCTTCCGGTGCTGGTTAACGGAGGTATCAGTCGGCATGGGATGTCAAGGCAGAGAGAGATCATCCTGGAGGGAAAGGAGAGATTGAGCACACCTTTCTCGTTAGCACGGTTGTAGAACCGCCGCAGCGCTTCAATGCACTCCTGCTGCAGAAGGCCGCCTATGCACTCGTAGGAGGCATGGACCCCGTCCCTATAATGGGTTAGGCAGTCAGACAGAAGAGAGTTAGCTCATAAAGTAGTAAAGGCCGTATCAGTCAAGAACTGGCGCCTACGAGAAGCGAACAGTGAGCGTAGCTTGTGAAAGTAAGAACAAGGGAAAGTCGTAGCGATGGGGCGTGGCTTGTACACTCACTGCAGTTGGTGCAGGTTGAGCACAGAGCCGCAGCCTCCAAACTTCTCGTTGGAACAGCCAAAGAACACCCTGTTCACGCCAACCAGAGCTAGCGCCGCAGCACACATGATGCAGGGCTCGCACGTGACAAATCTAAAGAACGAGAAGGTCATCCGTGCAAAAATAATAAGGGTATCTGGGAGGAATGGGGAGACACCGAGAGGTAGATAACTACTAGGTCAAAGGCAGCAGGCCACAATGAAGCCAAAACTGGATTGTGGCCTCAGGGCTTCAGAGTTGCGGCAAAATGATCGCGGCGTGTTCAGCTTCAGCGCGTACGAGAGGACCGAAAGGAAACGTCGCTACTCACAAGTCACAATCGGCGAACACGCTCCTCGTGAAGCGCCCGCCACTTTCGCATAAGATCTTCCGTATGGCGACGATCTCGGCATGCTCTACTGCCTGGAAAAAGTGGGTAGAGAGGATAAGGTATCAGCACGAAGAGAGAGAACACGAACCGCGCCGTTGTGATATTTGGCGAGAGAGTGACGGGTTGCGCAAGAGGGAGAGTATTAAAAAAACAGGTCTTGGACCTACACTGCAGAGTATGTTGGTCTGGTTAAATGCACTCGCTATCACTTCTTCTTCCTCCGCGGGACGTCCGTTCCGAGTAAGGACGAATACGCAGCCCACAGGGACCTCCTGCTCTTGTATTGCTCGCTCGGCCTACAGTGTGTCAGGCAACGTGACTCTATGGGAGGGGAGAAGCGCGAGAGCAAGTGAAAGCAAGAACCTGCTCTAAGGCCAGTCGCATGTAGTTAAGCTCTCTGTCCGTCACTTCAGGCGCCATGACCTGCAGTGCTTCCTGGTACACGGCATCAAGGAAACTCCTCCGGCGGCAAGCCACGTGCTAAAACTGTCCCGGAGCGTCGAGGAGCTCGTTGCCTGCCTTACAAGTTCTCCTACCGACGCGTCACGAGGGCTGCTCACCTTAGTAACACTGATGACTGATGTACCTCCTAGAGAACGGAAAGGAAAGGAAAGAAGCAGCCTGCTGTACACAGCAGCAGCAGGAGGAGACGAGGGAAGAAGCAACAGCGGCTCATCGACACATGGAGACAAGGGCCAGGGCCCAGAGGCCAGGAGCCATCATCATCAGAAGCTCTGGTTGGCTGTATCGGGCCGATCCAGGGGTAGGTCTGGCTGGAAGCGCCAGTAGAGACAACTCCTTGCCTTCCTGTGCATTCCTACTCCCGCGTCAGCCGCAGTGGATTGTCAAGGCTCATCAGATCTCATCCCAAGGAACGGCGTGACACAGCTTCTCCTCGACAGCTGTTTCAGTTGCCCATGAGCAGCCGCGCTGTCACGTCAATGCACTGAGATCGTCGATTAGCACGGTGCTGGGGATCCCAAAGGTTAGTGGTGACGATTACAGGCAAAACTTTAACGAGCGTCCTCAGCGCTTGAAGGAGCTATCCTTTGTGGCTGTCGATTGTCCCGCAGATCCTGTAGAGTTTGATCCGTCCAAAAGGAGTCATGGACAGATCCAGTGAGGAAGAAGAGTATCCTTCGGGTCCTGCTCCTCCTTCCGAGGACCCAGCGGGAAAAGTGGACAGTGAGAGAACTCCCGGAACAGCCGAGAAGCGGAAGAGCTCGAGGCGACTAAGTGAAATGCTTGAGAGTCTGCAAGATGAGGATGATGACCTCATGGCGTCTGAAATGGAAGGGTAAGCACTGCAGACAACAAGCTCTCGGCCAATTCTCCTTCTGATGGTGCTCCAGTGTTCACTTCCTACCTCCTGTCGTTTGGCTTATCCTCTCATGTGCCAACGGTTTGCTTCCTTCATCATCGGGACACCACTGTCATATCCTCCTAACGTATCCTGTTATTTAGACCCGAGGAGGATGCTTCACTGGGCCCGATGCGGGCTGCGAAGGAAGGCAACTGTGTGGAGTGCGACGAGGACCTTGCCATTCTCTTCTGTGAGCAGTGTACCGATCACTTCTGTCAGCTTTGTTTTGAGATGCAACACCGCAAGGGCAGCCGCGTGCAGCACTCCGTACAGCCGATTCTGAGAGGCAATCCAGAGGCGCCACAGGTACATTGTCCTTTTGATCGTTGACCCTACAACGAAAAACAGCATTGTCTCTTCTCTTCTAGCTTTCCGCATTCCGTGTGCTCTCCTCCGCTTTCCCCCGCTTAACTTTTGGATTCCTACTTTTGCGGTCCGGCCGCACCTCTGACGGTGTCACTTATTTCGCACTTTGGCTTCTCCCTGCGGCTTTCTTCAACAGGAGACAAGTGAGATGTTGCCAGTTCACAGCCCAGAAGAAGACGAGGAAGATCAGGAGACTTTTCCCTCTAAATCCAAGAGCAAGTCCGACAATATATGCAGCGCTGTGGGGAATATTTTCCGCTCTCCTGTCGCGCTTCTATCGAGACCTGCGCATCAATCTTTGACTCTTGAAGGACAAAGTGGGAGCCAGGGGGCAGGGCTCCAAGGGGTGGCTCCTATGAGCGACCGAGCCAAGTTCATACCACTAAGACTTACTTACGAGCAACGGAAGAGACTCAGGACACTGGAGGCCGCTTTGAAGGTAACCTTAACCTGAGATCGTGGAAGGATAGGGTAGGGAAGAATGCACACCAAAACGTACCGGGCCAGGGGGCAATTAGAGAGAATCGAATGGATGAGAATGATCACGGAAAGAGGGGCCTGAATGTGATGGCGGAGGTCTTAATAACCTTTCACTGCAACGGGTCCCGGTGGATCTATCCTTCTGTCGCTTCTCACAAGTATCTTCCTCTCTTCATCCAGGTTAGCCGATATACGGACCGGCTAGATATTGCCGCGTCCAAGGCAAAGTCAAAGCGGCTCAAACTCCAGCTGCAGGAGGTTTGCGGGGTCCTCTCTGGGTTGGTGGTGGCGACGGACTACAAGGTTGGACAGGAGGTCATCCGCGAGAGTGAGTTTCCGAAGTACGAGACGTTCTTCCAAGACCTTTTTGAGTTGGGAAGAAGATATAAGATCATGAACCCAGGTAACTGACAAGTAGCAAGATAAGAGAGCAGAGAAAGAGAACTATTGTGATTGGCTGCCAGAGAACCGACGGAGAGGGGAGTTAAGGGTTCTGGAGATAAGAGAGGAGAGAGTTACAACGAAAGAGAGTAGAGACAATGACTCCAGGGCACTCAGAGACGAGGATCGTGCCACGGCAATCGCGATGTAGCGAGAGAGAGAGGAGCCAGCATCCATCTGAGGATTTGACACCGACTAACTGTGTCCATCGAGTAGAAAAGATGCGCGGCGATTATGGGAAATTGCTCTACTTGATGCAGGACGCTGTGTCTCCTCAGGTCCAGGAGTTACTTGGCCTTAACGTCAAGAGAGAAATCCGCACAGTTTATGCACTGTTGAGAGCTAACGGTACGATCTCATGAGATCTATCTCCCATCCAACGGCGCGTCGCACTGAATTTTTTTATATTTGTCTTTTTTGTTGGATTATTGGATGTAGATGGGCTGAGCTTGTTAGAGGATCCTAGGATTGAGCTTGCAACCCGTGTAATCGCGCCTGAAGGCAAGACTAGAGCGCAAATCCAGCGGGAGATAGCGGCGAAGGTGTGGCATTTAGTCTGACGATCTCTTTGTGATTTGTGACCTGCAACATGTTGTTTGCAATCAAAAGTATATCCCCTCTTTCGTTCCTTGCCATCTTTCCTAAATAATGCTAAACGCAGGAGGACGCCAGGAAGCAGCTCGTCCGTAGCTATACAACGCGAAAGCTCACTGCTGAGACGATAGAGCAGTGCCTCTACTCCTTGGCGGACAACAACTACTATTTATATTATGACAGGGACCCCATAGACAAGATGATAGGCTCCCTTAAGAAGTACTTCTCACCCAGCAGGTGAGCCAGCGAGAGGGAGCAGAGCAGAGTCAGAGAACCGGCAGTGAAGGCAAACCTAACACTTCGCAATCGCAGTATAGAAGAAGGGTTTTCGCTAGCGATAGTAGAAGGGATGGATGGCGCACGCCTCTCTCATAATCACGAACGCCAGTACAACTTCGTGCTGCAGTCTCTGCTGCTATGGAGAGAGGTCAGTAAGGAGGCACTCTAGGGGGTACCCTGTAGAAACATGGTGTCACTGTCTTCTACCGTCAATCCTCATGTTGCCTTGGGTACAGTTCTTCTGTTTGCATCTCCCTTGTCCTCGAAATGGAGTTACTCTTGCCTCTCCTTTCCTCCCAACAGCGTGACTGTGAAAAGGAAGTGCGCTTTCTGCTTGCTAAGGGATCTTGTACCTGTTAGGTGATCAACGATATGTTTCGCCTCTGGTATCTGACCGACGAAGATATTCTGGCTGAGGATAACGCCTACATACTGACCGATACTGGACAGGGTCTGCATAGGGTGCAGGTCAGTGCCGGTCACTTCTTTGTTCTGGTTCCTCTTCTTGGGATCTTGCGCCAAATCCTGCTTGCCTCAGTGCCTCAGTAGAGTAGCCCTCTAACACGTCTTCCTTGTGTGACATATCCTTCAACAGCAAGCACCACGGGTATCTCGTGCCATGCATGTCATCCTGCATGACGTACAGCGAAAGGTAAAAGAAGTTTCACTGCGCCGGCCACCCAGACTCGACTCTCTCAAACTCAGCTGCGGCGGCTTCGTTTCATTTGCTCCTGCTTACACGTTGCTGTACCCTCTCGACATACTAGGTGGGCAACTGGATCGGCTCGTCAGTGATCCACTTGGGAGATAGAAATGTGCCCAATGCCTTGATGTTTATAGATAAATATGCTCAGGTATGCACCGCCACCACTAGAAATTCAAGAGTCTCTTGAAAACGGTGGACAGAAAATCATATAATGACGGGAGAACGATCAACCCTTAATAGGAAGAGAAGGGCCAAGGGGTGAGATGCGGGTCACTGTCACTCTTAGGGTGAGAGCTGATTAGTCATAATGTCGCATGAGAAGGAAGGAAGAAGAAAGGTCCTGTCCCTTGGTCCTCTCACCGCTTACAAGAACTACTTCCGCATGATGCTGACAGGTTGCAAAGATCATTGGGCCCATAGTTAAGACGCTAGAAGGTCTCAGCCGGATCTGTGAAAGCAACAAAGGGGTGGCGTACTATATTGAGACGGTAAGGATGACGATCGACGATGCAGCAACCGTTAGATGGCCTTCAATCAAGAGAGGAGGGTGTGGCCTTTTGAACTCTTGCTGTCAGATCTTATGCGTGCACTCCTACCTCCTTCCTGTTCTCTCTCGCCTTCCTCGTACGCTCTAGATCCCCACCTGTGGCTCTCTCGAGTCTAAGCATGAGCCTATGTCGTTGAAGTTCTTAGCATCTTTTTGTTGAGCATGGTTCGTTCGTGTTGAGTCTCCTATTTACCCGCCATTCTCAGGAGTTTAAGGACCCAGAAACAGCAAAGAAGACTATTTTAGCGGACTTCTTCAGAGAAGCGTTTGACGGCAGTGGGGCAGACAACTTCTTTGACGCGGGATCCTGCGTTGACGGCAGGTGAGCAGCTAGATACTAGGACAAAGAGCCAAGATAGAGGCGATGACAAAGCGGAGACAAGGCTAACATTGCTGCTTGTCCGCTTCAGATTGACATCGGCTTGGAACTGGTGCTCCCACTTGCCGAGCAAGAAATTTTTCCCTATCTTTAAGCTTGTGGGCTTCATTGGATTCGACGGCAAATTCACATAGGAGAGACAGCGCCGAACTCAAGAATAGAGCAAAGGAGTTGCAAGAGACGGCAAGTCCACCTATACTGTGCCTCACAAGAGATGTGGATCCGATAAGAAGAGTAAGGCGCTGGTATAGGTCAAGTGAGGTCGACTAATCTCTGAAGGAGAGTGCACCTAAGCGTTGATCCCTGCTGCTGCTTTAAGATTGCGAGGCATCTGTCTACCACTGTCCAGCGTGCTCCATGCCGCAACTTTATTCAATGACCTTTCTCAGTGAGGTCACTCCTTCGCTACTTATCCTCAAATGGCTAGAAGAGTACCCCCAGAGCAAAGAGAAAGTGTGTACTGGCTGAGGTGGCAGGAACGTTGCTGAGAAGAGATTAGGTGGCAAGCGTAGCTCCTTAAGGGTTATGCAGGCAACTTGAATAGCTGAGGCTATAATGTTATGTCTTCTTGTCGCTCTTAACTTCTAACGGTCTAAGAAGATAGTTTGGATCTTTGGAGAAAGGAGATGTGCTGCTCCAGCTGCTGGTGCTCCTTTTTTTCTTCTCTTCTCATACCCTTACGTTGCGTTAACGAATTATCTGAAAAACTAAAGCCAGAGCAAGGAAGCCGCGTGATTTTCTATGAAAGCACGCGAGAAACCGAGCTAGGATAGTGCGCGCGGCAGGCAGAGACGAGTACCCTGGAAGAATGAAGTGGTCGCTTTTGAGGCAAGCCCCTTCTTCTCAGCCGTTGTTTCAGATGCATACAGTACCTACATGGGCGCCTGCGAACGGGCAGGCATCACCGTCATCTAAACCTGATCAGGGACCGACGTCTGGAACTGACTGCTGAGCGACCATTCATCGCCGAATAATCTGCCATGAGAAGATCTGCCCACAACTAACTATTGTAGGTAGACAGCGTCATCGTCCGAGGGACGCCAAGGGAGGAGGAGAACGCCTTCTACCCCGTACAAGGGACAGCACTCTAACAACACATCCTACCATTATTGGACATGATGATGGACCAGTGGAAGAATGCGCGCTGTGTTGGGCTGTGTAATCGGAAGGAGGGAGGAGGAAACCAACGAGCTGCTGGATTGAATGAGAAGAAAGAAAGTAGGAAGGAGAGGGAAGGAAAGGGGGAAGAACACACGATCACCACTGCGAAGGAGGAGCGAACCAGGTCTTCCCCTCTTCCTTCCCTCACCAGCTGCAGACGCCCGCCCTGCCACAGCTCCTGCCACCTGCCCCGCGCAGAAGAAGAATAGAGGGGAGGATCGGGCAATGATGACGGCGAGAAGATGACGGCTCCTCGCTGCTGTTGATATTTGGGAGGAAAAGAAGAACAAGACCCCTCAAACAAACAAACAGCGACGACGCCCAAGAACAGCTCTTGCGAAGGAACGAAGAGCGGTAGGTGGTACCGCAGCAGCAGCAGCAGCAGAAGAAGAGGAAAGCACTGACAAGATCTCGGCAACGAGTCTTCAATGATAGAAGTTTATAGAGCGTTGTTACGTACTAGATAATATCTTCCTTTTGTCCCACATCAGCAGCTAGGTTTCCCTGGCCTGCCTCAGTTCATTCAGATACTTCTCTCAAAAGCAAGAAGATATTCTTTTCCAAACGAGATTAAGACGAGGACGACGGCCGTGCTCTGGCTTCCCCTATCATCATCTGTGTAACAGCTAGTCCTTTCCTCATCTCAATAGGACAGCAACAGGCATCATGGCATCGTCGAAGATTGCCATTGTTACTGGCGGGACGAAAGGGATCGGTTTCCATGTCGTGAAGGGACTATGTGAAAGGCTCCCACAAGGCTCAGTCGTCTATGCGACTGGGAGAAACGATGAGCGAGGCCAAGAGGCAGTTCATGAGCTACGTGAAGCTCTGCAAGGCAAGGCATCGGGGACCCCGACTTACCAACAACTGGACGTCTCCGACCGTGAAGCCGTGAAAAGCTTTGCGAGATCAGTCAGAGACAATCATGGACGAGTCGATATACTTGTTAACAACGCGGGAATGGCGTTCCCCATGGCTGCACAGGAGCCATTCTCTGTTCAAGTTCGAGAAACACTGAAGACGAACTTCTGGGGAACGCTCAGCGTCTGTGAAGAGTTTCTATCCCTTCTCGCGCCCCACGCTAGGGTAGTAAATGTCTCCAGCTCCTCTGGCGAGCTTCGTCGCATTAGTGGGGATGAGCCCGCAGCGGCCGGCCTACGTAGCCGCTTCAGCGCTGAGGACCTTACCACTGAACAGCTGAGTGATCTAATCAGGGAATTTGAGAAGGTGGCAATGAACTGTCCTGAAGACAAAGTCAAAGAAGCTGGTTGGCCTATGTCGGCATATGCAGTCTCCAAAGTTGGAGTGAGTGCCTTGAGTCGGGTTCTGCACCGCGAACTTAGCCGTGACCCAACCCGTCCAGCTATCGTTGTCAACTATGTGCATCCTGGCCATATCCAAACGGACTTGAGTCGTCACACAGGCGAGAAAAGCCCCGAGACAGGTGCAAGTCCCATCATCTTTGCTGCGCTTCTTCCTACAGATACTCCTATTCGAGGAGAGTTCATCTGGGAAGACTGTACAGTTGTTGATTGGGTTCATGGGTTCGGACAGGCAGGAGGCTTCTCCCAGATCAAGGATCCAGTGCACAAGCATACGAAGGAGGGAGGAGGTCGAGTCACGCTTCATGAATCATCAACTACTTAATCGTGCCCAGCTAAGAAGAAGCAATTTCTATATTGTTGAGTCCTTACTATCTTCTTTTCCTTCTATCATCCAGGCCTCAGTAGACGTCGCTACTATCTTCTTCTTGACAGGCGCGAGACATTATACCGCTTACGTTGTTCGAAGGAGGTTCAATCGGGGTTGGTCCCTCCGCGATGAGCGCATCATCATACTTCCTTTCACAGCCTCTCCTTTCTTCCTAGTGCAATCAATGCTGATCGTCAAGTGAGCTTGTAAGGAGCACTATGGTGAGTCTGGGCACACCGGCTCCAGACACGTTGACACCAAGCTTCTCCGTGCAAGCGATCGAAAGTCGACTATCTGCTGATAGAGCCAATAGCTTCTGGAATGGCCATTCTAGCCCTACCTGGGAAGAAGCTTCTTAAAAATGGAAGGTCAACTGGCCGCGCACAAACTTAAGAACAAACGAGAACTACGACTCATAGCTCTATAGGGTTTTGATCATCAGCAGATTGCGCTCTGCTGCAGAAATGACAGACGACTTTGCCGCCTGCTGCTAGAGCGTAGGAAACCGTGACAGGGGCTGTGGATGGTGCCCTCCTCTCTAATACCTCTTTTAGCATACGGATGTTGCGACGACCTGGGCCTCTAACTCCGGACCCTTCGTATGGTTAATCTGCGTCTATGAGCTATTGCCATGTCCTTCTTTGGCAAGAGGGTTGCGTACTTAGATAGACCTCACTGCTACGGTAGTCGCGCCACCGTCTGAGTTGCCGGCAGCGGAAGAAGAGAGGTCTACGAAGGGGTTGTGGTACTCTACGGTGCCTTGCTGGATAACGAGGGTGTCTTCACTTGTAGCAGCAGCCGCCCGCCAGAGGAGCCTCAATATCCAGACAAGAGACCAAGCAGCCCGTTGGTGACGTAGCTGTATATCTGTAAGACCACCGGCTGTCCAATCACTAACCCTTCCCACAGAATCCTATTTTGATAACTCTCCCGGGGTCCGAAGTACAGCTGGAAGGTCATCCAGACCAGCCAAAATGTCTGAGAGAAAAGAACAGGGACTAGGTGGGACTTCTTCGAGACACCAAGCAGAGTCTTGGATGGCGGCAGCAGAGAATCGAACACATTTGTCCATTGCACCCAGAGACAAAGAGTTCCCAAAGCGATACATCTTACGTCCCAGGCCATTACCTCATCAGAGAGTCCTAGACACAGAGTGATCGCGAGGAAGGCCGTGTACTGGACATCGGGATTGCGGTATAGCAAGATGACAATGGGTCTGGCTGAATGAGAGGCATACTGTCACGACCACCACCAGCAGGGTGCATAGTAGCCCTACAATCGCAATCGCGGTTAGGGCTGTAGGCGACAAGGAAAGCACCACGTATCCTTTCGATACAATGACCAGGTAGGAGCAACCATTACCAAGTACCATCGCGAGGTTGAAGAGTATCTGAAGCACTTTCTTCCTCCGCTGCTGCATCTGCCCTCCGTTTCCCCAAGAAGTGAACCTTCTTCCGCGCGGGACCTGAAGATACACTGCGTCGGAGCTCAGACGGGTGGAAAGACCCTTGAAGCTGGGTGGCAGCAGCTGTAACTGCACGATGTAGCGATCTTTGGGCTGCGTCTCCTGGTCCTGCGGTGGTTTGATAACTGGCCCGGTGGAATGGTGCTTATGCTTGTCATTTACCAGAGAACTATTGGCCCCTGCAGCTCTTATCTTGAGGTTACAGCTATATAACAAACAGCTAACTGTGTTCTTTGCCTGGGACATCTGTCGTCTCTTCTGCCTTCGAGTCTGCTCCGCGAATATCATCACTTTAGCAAAAGCTACCGTGAAAGTGATGTTAACGTTTAAGTAGAGACTGAACAGGGTGACGGAATGTTCCCCATAAATCATCCATGTGTAGTCTAGGAGACCCGGACACCACCCAAGCTGCACCGCGACTCCAGCCAGGAGGGCACCGACAGCTCCACCGGCCATCCCTTGAGACAGAGTCTCCCGACTAAACGTGTGCGCATCAAACGCTACTGGAGCCACAGCGCAGAGAAGAACAACCAGAGCAGTCGGCGGGCCACGAAGGTCAGTTCTGCTGATGCCAATAGCAAATGCTGCTCTCAAAACGTTAAGAACGTTCAGAAACCAGAAGTCGAAGGTCTTGAAGAGTAGGAGCCACACTTGCCACCTGGTTAGCAGCAGATTACCTATCATCCAGGGTAGGAGGAGAATGAGCCCACTCCATACCATCGCTTCGCCTAACCGCACAGGCAAAAACATTCCAGCACAAGCGGCGATGGCGCCTATGTTATATGCAATTAGCATTATTGTCATATGGCGTCGCATGAGGGCCAGCTGCTGGACCTCAGCTGTTGGACCAAACAGAGCAGACACTATTGAAATAGAGAGGTCTAACGTGGCTAGAGGCTTTGCTGGGATCAGCTCGTACGTAAGCTCCCCGCTGTCTGCGCTCTTTTCAGAAGCCAAGTCACCGGGAGCAGTATCACGGTGTGACTTTTTCTTTAGTTGTTCCAAGGAGAAAGACGGGTGCTGATCATGCCCTCTCGCTGGGACCCCAAGCTTGACCTTGGTACTACTGGTGTTGAGGATAGAATGATTTGCTGGGAGGCTTGGGGTCACGGTGGCAGATGTGCCGGTACGTTCCCCACGTTTGCTACGCATAGTGGAGCCAGCTTGACAAAGAGAGATGGAGCCTTGGTAATGGCGCTTTGCTTGCTCGCCCTAAGGAATCAGCGAATTACACTGAGCCCATAGTCTACCGCCGCAGGCAGCTGTTTCATAATAGCAATAAGTGCTATTTCTAGCTCTACTAAGGGATATCGACTTCCACAGCCTTCAGGGTAGCTGTTAGAGTCGGCTACTATGAGAGTGTTGCCGGCATCCACTCAGAGTGCATAAACAACCGCACTTCAGAGTCTAGTTTTTGAAGTTATCTTGTTGGAAGGATGGAGTGGGCAATCCTATTAAAGAGCATGGAGGTGTTTGCCCATCAGAAGCTAGTCTGGTCACGCATTTTGCAGACATTACGTTTGCCGGGGGGCGGAGCAGGATGACCTGCTGCTGTGAGAAGGTTGATTTATAACAGGTAGCATGGTCATTATCTCCTCCCTCATCAAGAAGTCTGTGCGCCGATTCGCCTAGAGGTATCATTTTTCACTAGCTGACGTAGCGTGGGCCATCATCCCATGGGCGGACGACAACATCATGACCGTGTCAAGGGAGCAGACTCTGCACTAGTATTTCTGGCTCGCTCTTCTGGACCACAGGCAGATAAGGCCGACAGCCAACAAGGGCTAACGGACTCTCACCTCTTCTTGCCCTGGAAACATTAGTGCCTAGTGTCCCTCATACACACAGCTAATTTGATGCCCCATCACCCTCCGACACAGCTTAACTACTGACAACAACAAAAGATGATGAAGGGAGGATAGGTGGAGGGAGGAGGAAGATAGTGATGAAGGAGGACGACGACAATCGAAGGCTATGGGATGGTTGACAGCAGAGAGACAGAGGCCTGAGCCTGATGATGGCGCCACGCCACTGGTGGTGCACTCATAAGAAGCCGATTGTGGCTCTTTTATAAAAAGAGGGCGTTGGAAGTGAGCCAAGAGCAAACAGAGGAGCGGAGGAGGGACTTCAACAGCTGTAACGCCGAAGGGCCTAGACTCTGAGCCGCCATGTAACGGATGGATAAAGCGACAATATAAGACTCTTAGTTACCGATACTACATTCAATTCTTATAGACCTCTATTAAGTCGAGGTTTAAGGGGACATTATTTTTACCTCCGAAACGCTTAGCCTTCAGCTAATACGACAATCATCTGCATGTATTGCCTTGACTGTGTGGATTTACAGTGTTAAAGGCCAGCCGACGGCGCATCAGCGGCGGGAGGAGCAGCAGGAGCAGAAAACGACGAAGGAGAACGAAGAATGTGTTCCAGAAGGCTCCTCCGTCCTCTCTCCATAGTCAGCTATCGTCATCCTTCCTCCTGTCTGCTGGGTCTTTGTTGAAGAGATTCACAATGCTGTAGATGACAGCAGCACGCACCATTAATCTTCTTAGCAGGAACCATCTACTATTCTGAAGATACTGCCAGGAACCCTTGAAATAAAGCGTCATCATACTGCTATAGTTGGGAACCATACCCTCCTTAGGGGCTCCTGACGAAGTTGATTCTTCTTCTACAGGTGATGGTGGTATTATTCAGGACTACGAAGGCGGAGTCCATCCATAATAACTACCTCGATCATCGGATCGGTGTAAAACCTCTAGCTTTAGCTTCTAGCACAAGAGCCGCTCCTCTTCGGAACCCACCCTGAAGTGATCGCTATCGGAAAGACGCTTTGCAGGCCTACAACTGAGACTTGTCGGTATAAAGGACCGACGAGTACCTTAGAAAATGCTGTGATCAGCAGGCCGAAGACCTCAACAACAAGATTGTGCAATGGGAGTTGTCTTAAGAGAGGAAGACGGCATCTATCGCAAGGACAAGAGTGATAAATGATGAATTTTGCTGCACATCCACGTCAATAAACTATCCATGGAGATGCTCTTGTTATGGCACGGGCATCGTCATTACCTCAGAAGAAATCGTCTGTTCAATTCTGCTGGGCGGTGCAGAAGTAGAAGAGATGATAGCAGTTGAGGAAGAAGGGGCCTTCAACAGCAAAGGCGATCTACAACGAACAGAGACAAAGAAGAATAAATATCAGCTACCAGGCTCTGCATTGCCTCTGGTTGCCCGCCTCTGCAAGACGACGCTGCAAATCAATCACCAAGACGCCACTTCGAGGTTTTTTACACGGCCAAACCGCTTCTCGAACTTCTTGGCCTGATTCGTCTCAGCTCCAATAAATATCATTTTTGATCGGCGTTACTACTGTTATTGCCGTCTCTTTCGCTGCCATAATGCCGGCACCTGAGCTGGTTACTCTTAAGACTATGCCTCCTTCTACCAGCCTCATGGCCTCACAACGTCCTTGGATTACTCTATACTCTGGGTGACATTCCTCCCAACGACAAGACTAGAAGGATCAACGTCCTGCTGAAACTCAAGGAAAGGAGCATTGGGGCTGGGCCTACTGGGCGGGGGCTTCCTGGAGGAAGGAAGTGAATCAGCTAAGCGAAGAGAAAGCATATCCCTGGTGTGTATAGAGTCCATCTTCTTCTCCACTTTGGCTCTCTTTTCGCCAGGCACTACTGGTATAAAACAAGGAATAGGTCCTGAGTGCATCCGGAGGCACCACAGTCTCTCAGCTAGTAGGAAGTCCCTGGTCAGCTTTCTTCTCTAACAGCCGTGCATCCTGAGGGACCAAGCTGGGGACACCGTCTCGCACGGGATACGCTACTCCGATCTCGTCGCATACAAGCTCGCTGGCCCCTTCGTCAAACCTTAAGGGTAACTGATGCCAAGGATGAAACGTTACTAAAGAGCAGTCGCACAGACAGGAACTCCTTTAGGGTCTAACCTTGGAAATGGGGCAAACCAGAACCTTCTGCAGTCTCTTGAAGGCTTCGTCAGACTGGCTTATTTGTGTCGAGAAATGACGCCGGGCGCTTGAAGCTGCTGCTTCTCGCAAGCTTCTTGAATACCTTAGCGCCATTGTGGAAGGCTTACCGCTTGTTGTCTGGCCACCTAGTGCAGCTCAGATAGTTCTCTGGGGGAAGCTCAGCAACAAGATCCATCGTCAAAGCAGCGCAGATGTTGGGCATCAGCCCTTGCCCAGCGTTCACTTTTTGCTCTCCAGGTTTGGTTTGCAAGTTCTATTATGCAGATTGAGAATAGCATTCGCGGTAGACTCCACTAACTGTATACTGTTGTGAACGTTGAACTAAAGACGGTCATGGATAAAGGCCTTCGTTATTCCTAACGTATGACACCCTGCGAGTTGATTTGTTTTGTCCTTGATGGACTTTCTTCTCTTCTTCTCTGCTCCTGCCGTCGTCCTCACTCCATCATCGCCCGGCCTTCGCCCTCTTCACTCCGCAGGCCATGTCCATCAGCTCACTCAGTAGGAAGTGCAGCAGCGGCACGTAAAGGGAAAGAGAGAAGGAGAGCAGACGGCACAGGCGTGGAAGCTGGTACCATGAAAGCCGTGAGTGGCTTTAGAGCGGGTTAGGACTAGCTGATGAAATACATCTGTCCGTGGAAAGTCGGGGCGGTGCGGTTAGGAGGGCGTAATAGACTGAGCGGAGAGATTCTAAGTGGATGATTGGCTCTCAAGGAAAAGCGAGAAGAAAATGGATGACTCGCAGCTCCAAGAGGCTGCAGACAGAGCTTTTAGCTTGTTAAGAAGTCAGGAGGAGCTTCTGGCGCATCATCATGAAGACGCAGAGGCTCTGCATTGTGACCACCACGACGGCCATGAAACAGAACTCCTCGCTTCACAGTTGCCGCTCGAAGAGAGCGAAACTGTCCAAGGAGAGCCTGGGGAAGAAAGACATAGAGAACATTCCACGCATCGAGCGCTAGAACTCTCCTCCTCTGCTGTCCCTCTTTCAACACTGAATCTGGTCCTTCCGTCACCTGTAAGGCGTGGGCGCGCCGGTCAGCCGGCGAGGATGTGGACGGGAGAGGAGGATGAGAAGCTGCGTTGGGCGGTGAAGAAATACCAAGAAAAGAACTGGAAGGCCGTAGCGGAACATCTACCAGGTGACCAAACCCCTTTCTCTTCTGTCGTTATCCTCTTTCCTTTCCATCTTTTTTCTTCTCCTCTCTCTCTCCCTCTCTCTGTCTCTCTCTCTCTCTTCTGCTTCTCTCGCTCTCTTCACTGCTTCTATCTTCCTTGTGAAGCTTCTGTGCGTCTGTCCAACCGATGCAGTCTTCATGCCCCGACTTGACATCTGGCCGGATCTCTGTCTCACCTATAACCTATTCTCCTTCCTTCCATAAATGTTGCAACAGCTACTTCTTCTCCTCTCTTTCACTCTTCTTTCAACTGCTTTCCCTCAGGTTCTCCTCTCCTATCATTTCTCCCCTACTCGCTGGTCGTATGATAGTTGCCTGCCTCTTCTGAGGCCTTCGGCTAACTAACTAAGGGGCTTTCTGCTAAGGTCGTTCGCACATACAATGCATGAGTCGGTGGAAGAACGTCCTCAGTGTCGATGTTGATCGCGGCCCTTGGACGGCAGAAGAGGACAAGGAGCTTATTGATCTCGTGAGCAAGAATGGACCAAAATGGGCAAAGGTGGCCAAGCTCCTCAGCAGCAACAGAGACAGCAAGCGTTGCAGGGAGAGATACCTTAACCATTTAGATCCTACCATTAGGAGAGGCGATTGGCGTCAGGAGGAAGACAGAGTGCTGTTGGAAGCGAGGCAAGAGCTTGGGAACAAATGGAGCACCATCGCGCAGAGACTGCCAGGTGGAACCTTTCTCGCACACTGCGAGCTTCTTTTGTCCCTCTCTCTTAATGACTTATTTTCTCACACTTTTACTTTACCTTTACGGATAGGGGCACTAAGCAGTTGTTTCTCTGTTTGCCATTAGGACGCAGTGTGACCGACGTGACGAACCGCTGGTACGCTCTCGCCAGAAAAGAGTTTCTTGGTCACATTACGCGTGTCATGGGTGCAGAGAGCGACCTGCTGCCGCACCCGCAGGCGAATAAGCGGCCGAGAGTCAACGAGGAGGTTAGAGGATGATGACTTTTGTGCATCTCTTTCTCTCTTCTTCTGTGTCCACGTGTCCTTTGTTATTCCTGTCATGTTCACCCCAGCCTTCTCTGGATATGAATTCTCCGGGTAAGGTCTTTTGCCTGAAATAGCCACAATCGAGATCATTGTGACCCTTGTAAGCGTCGAATAAGAGCTAGACACTCATTGTCCGCCTTCCATCGATGTGCCGCCGTGCCATAGGGCTTTGACGCTCAAGGTCGGAAGCTGCATAAATGGAGTAAGGAGGAAAGCGAGAAGCTCCGGCAATCCGTGCGAAAGTACGGGCCATATGGCTGGAAAATTATTGCTAGGCAGATCCCTGGCCGCACTGCCGTGCAGTGCCAGCAACACTGGAACCAATTTCTCAAGCCAGGAGTCGCCAAGGTGAGTTGCGGGCGCCGCGTTAGCAATAACAATGTCTAGCCTCTCCTTCGACATGCTTCCTCACTACACAGTTTCGACTATTCACGCTCTGCGTCTCTTTTCTCTGCGATTGGCTATTCAGGGGAAGGGGTCATGGACTCCAGAGGAGGATGCTCTTCTCATGCAGAAGGTGCAGGAGTTGGGGCGCAAATGGGCAAAGATTGCCCAGGAGCTGCCTGGCAGGATAGGGAAACAGTGCAGGGAGAGGTAAACAATGTGGCTTTGGATTGTTGCTCCTTCACCACATATTTTAGTCTTTCTAACCCTTTAAAGTCTTAAGGTTGCCATGGCTATGCCTATCAGGAGCCTTCAAATGGCACAGATTGCGCTGACTTATGAACCTCTACGTCATATATTCGTCTCTTTAGGTATATCAACCACTTAGATCCGTCAATCAAGAGAGAGCCCTGGACGATGGAAGAGGTAATACCATGCCACCGTTGAAATAAGAGCGCATTTCTCCTCCTACACCATTCCTCATTCCTCCAGAAAATGCGCGGAAGCGCTACAAGAGCTGCACTTCGCTGTTCCTCATCTCTTTCTAATCTGAACCTCGAACGCTGTTCCTCTTCCTTCTCGCTATGTCATCCCTTTATACCTCTCACTATCCCTTTTGTTGTCTACTCTTGCCAGGAGAATATCCTCATTGAGGCTCACCAACGTTTATGGAACAAGTGGTCCGAAATCGCCAAGCTTTTGCCTGGTCGGAGTTACAATGATGTGAAGAATCACTGGCTTTCTTCGTTACAGCGCAGAGTGCAGAGCGGGGAGCTAACCGTCTCGCTCACCGCTGTAGAGACAGAGATGGAGCTACATGGTGGAGAGCAGTCTAGCTGACCTGTTACGGGTATAGGAGAATAGTCGACGCCACGAGTATAAGGATTCTGAGGCTCGCATGCATCGGGAAGCAGCAGAAAATTGAGAAGCAATGGACTGAGCCCAGGCAGAGAGCGTGTGGATAGAGGAGCCAAACACCATCTATTTATGATTGTGAATATGTAACCTAGCAGATTACTTCAGCGGCCTGCCCTCACCTTTCCCGTTGCTTTCGGCTGATACTGCCTTTGCAAGCCTGAGAGACAGAGAAAGACAGGGTTATCCTAATATCAGAAGCACAGGACTGGATGCGAAGGCTTTAATGCAGCTATAGCTCTATCTCAAGGAGAAGGCAACATTCAACTCTCGGCTGGTGGCAGTGTTGCTCGCAGAGAGAGCCAGGAGGACTCCACTGGTCGCTTGAAAGCTTGGAATACCGGTCACAGCGGGCATAAATTGTCTAGCCTTGACTCTCAGCCTCTTCACGCCTCTTTAACTCGTCCTTGATGTTCTGCATGCGCTGTTTCAATTTCTCTAAGACCCCAGCTCGAGTATGAGGAGGGTAAGACCATTGCAGCTCCTCGCAATAGTGCAAAGCGCGACGGAGATCTCCTGCTTTGCGACATACTATGGCCAAGTTGTTAAGAATGTCTCTCTCTTTCTTGCACCAGTCGCGGTAGAGCGTTTCCCTTTCTTCTCTCTCAATCGATGGACGTCTCTCTCCTTCTTCATCCTCGTCCTGCATATTTGCAACGACTTCTCTTGTCTTAAGCACACAAAGTTCGTAGCCCTCAATGGCAGCCTTCAGCTCTCCTTGCGCTGTGTACACTGTGGCGAGGTTATTGAGCGCTCGTGCCTCTACAAGCTTGTTGCCTGCCAAGGAGAAGATAAAGTGAGGGAGTGAGAAAGGAGTGAAAGGAAGACACTTGACCAGAGAAGAGTTGTAACACTGTTTGTGGACGGTTGCTTAGAGAATCATGGGCGGATGAAGGAGAGAGAGGAAGAGAAAAGGCCCAAGAGAGAGATTGTGCAATCAGGTGTTGACGCAGCAGGATGGCTACGCACGCAGCAGGATGGCTACGTGCTTCAAGGAATGTGCAGGAACTGAGAAGGACAGGGCCGCGATGGTTCCCACCTCCTTCCCTAGCAACGCGAGTTGCCTGTTTGAAAAGCTCAGCGGCGAGCTCCAAAGCCTTATCTCCATAGAGCTGGTTCCCGCGATCCAGAAGTTCTGTCGCGGAGACTTTGTCTTCGACGACCCCCTCTACCCTCCCTGCAGCTTCCCTCTCTATCTCCCTCTCTTCTATAGCCAATCTTTGCAAGTTCATCCCTAAAACGCTCCCATACGCCGAGAAAGGAGAAGATAAGCCAGCAGTTGAAACTCCAGTCGCGACGGCTCCATAGGCAACCGCATCTGGGTTCCCTTCTGGTCCTGGCATAGTGGAAATGCCGCCATACACTGCAGAACCGTATGACGCGCCGGAGGTGGAATCCACAGATGAGAAAGGAGTGGAGACGGCTTGATATGTGCTTGAAAAGGTAGGTACAGACCCATAGAGAGAGGCAGGAGACGAAGTAACTATGGAGACCGAACCATACGCGGCATGCCCAATGATAGGGTTAGCTGCAGGCGTTCCTATCTGCCAGAGACCAGAAGGTAAAGGACATGGCGGTTAGAAACTAGAGCGCGATATCCCGTTCGCTAGCTGCCACGTTGCGGAACCACCACCATGGCCTTCACCAATCCCTTATGGACTCTACTGTTACTCTGCCCTGCTCGTCTGTACCTTCTCGCCTCTTTCCCTAGTCCTCCACCTTTCATTTTTCCCTATATCTTGCAGCATATCTCACCATCGGGGTGCTCCCATAGACTCCGCCACCAGAGGTGAGGCCCTGCCCTGCGTTGAAGTTTGTAGCAAGGAGCTTCTGCGGCCAAGAGGGCCACCGCGTACAGCGAAATATGCAAGTCAGATGTATAGCGAAGTAGCCGACTATTGAGGGAAAGACCGCACCAGAGAAGCGAAGAGTGGGACAAATCGAGTGTCAAGAAACTGATTTACCGGCAGTGCGTGGCCTGCGGAGTTTTCTGAGGGGTTGTTACGAGCCTCTTCTCTGAAGCATTTGGAGAGGTGAGACAGAGCCTGAGGGGTGAGTAACACCATTAGTCATGTGACCGAAGGAGCATATTGCGACGACCATAAAAGAGAACCACCTCCTTAGCCACCGGAGGTGGGAACGGTCAGCAGCATATCTAACAAAGGTCAGTGGAGGGAAGCCTGGCTCTTCTCCTTACCGGAAGGCGAAGAACATTGTCATTTCTGACAACAAAGTCTGTTATAGAGAAAAAAGATGGCTCTCCCGGCCTCAAAGGGCAAGACAGACCGTAGCCTCCCTGCACAGACAGAAAGCGCAATCTCAGCTGAGCACAAGTGAAAAGTGGCTGGGCATGGCAGTTAGACGGTCTAGGATTCCCACGCAGGGTGAGAGCTTGAGAGCTCGGCCCATGAAGAAGCGAAGCAGATGCAAACTGTGTATGCAAGGACAGGACATGTGTGGCAAGGAGACAACACAAAGGCTTCCCTAAGAACCGCCCCCTTAGCGCCTTGGACAACACCTAGATCGATGACAATGTTTTATTAGGCTGACAGACTTACCTCACCGATGTTGTGCAGGAGAGAGTGCTTTATGGCCCGAGCTGAGCGTGGACCGTCCACAGCTTCCACTGTCACGCGAGTCAGGACGAATTTGGAGGGCTGGCTGTCCCCATAGCGGATTAGAAATTGGCCTGCACGGGCAGTTGTGAGACATCAGAAGATAACGAGTATAGTCCAATTCACAACCGCCTCACTCATGCTCCCCTATAGGTACCAGTGAGAGTAGCGCAGAGCGAGAGAGACGGCTAAAGAGGGAGGAGAGCGATCCTTACACGGCAAAGAGACGGCTACTGTTGAAGGTATCAGAAGCGTCGAAGGGCCGTAAATAGAAGAAAAGATGTAGCTACAAGGTAAAAGGTGCGAACAGGAATATCGAGTTACCAGGTGTCTTCTCCTGCAGTATGGATTCTGCCTCTAAGCGCGATAGGCGCCCATGGAACCACGGAGCCAGCAGCCCGTCCTGCACTAAGGCCACACTTGCCTTTCGAACGCAAGATGTCAGTCAGGCGCGTAAGACATAGGCTACCACAAAAGAACGAAAGCCTTAAGGACCTGAGCCAAGTTGAAAAAGATGGACGGGTAGGAGAAGAGGGTAACATGGGAATGCAGAGAACGGAGCTAAGGGGGCAGGTATCGTCGATTGGACCATGTTAAGGAGTGACATCCTCTCAGGTATAAAGAGAGCCCTCCCTCCTTACCTTCTTAAGACAGACTCTGAAGGGCCCAAATCTGTCAAGAAAGAGGCCAAACTGTGGCCATAGGCATATTAGAATAGAGGCATTCTTTCTCCTTGGTTTCCGTTCACGTACAACAGGCAAGAACTCTCTCTGAATCTCTCTCTCTCTCTCTCTCTCTCTCTCTCTCTCTCTCTCTCTCTGTTGGTTGCTCTCTCGCTTCAGCATGACCATAATTTATCTAAGTTCTTACCTGTTCTGGGGTGACTCCTTCGTTATCCTGAGCGTCCAGTGCATACTTGATGATGAGTTGAAGGTGCTCTGGCAATCGGTCAGAGGTAAAGACCCAACCGCAAGCTTTCTGAAGTCAGTAGAGGAGTTTACATAACAGAAGGGGAGCCGTCAGATGTTTAGCACGGATGGAGGTGAGCGAACATCGTTCTCAGTAGTAACCGGAGAGTTGAAGTGAGCGTCCATCAAAGTCACGCTTACGAATAACCTCTATCACTCGACGAACACCGAGAGAGAGAGAGAGCCAGATAGGTCATCATCCACCTTCTAAAGTTGGGACGGAGGGTGTGGGCTGAGAGAAGCGGAATAGGAACATGGCAAGTGAAAGAAATACTCGTGATAGAGGATGAGGACGAGTAGCAGATGGGATGTGTAGCGAGGAAGGATACAGAGAGAGACAAAGGACAAGGAGAGGCAAAGAGTATAGCGCGCTTACCAAGAGTCCGTCAAAAAAGATGTCATAATGCACCCATTCGCCAAACTGATGGCGCTTCCTGCAGGAACCACAGAAAGACAACTAAGGGCCGACCTCTTGCATCCTGAACTAAGATTGTTATGGCGGTACCAGAACTCTCTGCCTTCGATATCTCGAATAGCCGCAACAAAGTTGTTGTTGGTTACGGTGCTCATAGCTTGTTAGAAAGGCAAAGGAACCGCATGAGGTCTCCCACAAAGCACCATCATGAGGTCTCCTACGTGCTTGTTGACTTCGGAGTGTGGCTCTCCACAGCTCTCTTATTCGTAGCTTTAGTCTTCTTCCGTCCAACCAGGCTTAGCAGACACTGTCCCCAGTCAGGATAAAGAGACCCCACAGAGACACAAGGAATTTCACAGAAGCTCTGTGGATCAAACAGCCTTTACCGAGGTTCCTCTCTTAACAGCTCGTGTCTGGCTGCGGCTCAGTCTCTTTCGTGCTGCTCCCTGAACGACGAAATAATCATCAAAATCTCTGTTTGCGGACGACAAGAGCTTCATCAGATCAGAAAAGCTTCACAGCTATCAGAATCGTGTAGTTGTTATCGCACTGTGACGCTGTATCACTCCAAACCCAACCAGAAAGACGCTACCGGCTCTCGTCCCTGTCCTCCTCCAGTACCTGTAATGTTTGACAACAGTTCGTACAGCTGTACATCGGTTCTCATCAGGGCACAAACTCGGGGTATTCCGTGCTGCCATTCTTCGTCGCCCTCGTGGTGTGGAAGGCTATGCATAAAGTCTAGTATGTAGTTACTCCACTTATTAGTTTCTCCAACTAGTAACTAAATAAATGTTCAAAGAACCTACAACCTTCCTTCACAAAATTATGATGATCTTCATCTGATCTTCAGTCTTCTCTTTATAGTCCCTACTGTACGATAGTTCTACTAATGCTAATCTTCATATAGAGTTTGACGAATAAATAGGGAATCAGGCAAAAGGATGAAGAAAGTAGAAGACCGTATTACCGTCCATTGACTGCCTAGGAGTCCAAGACACCAAGCCACGAACAACCTGCTGCTGCCTGCTGATGATTCACGTTGTTGTTAAAGACGCTTGAGTAATAAAAAAGAAGAATGAACCGGACGAACATCATCGATCGGGAACTCTTCCTGGTGAAGTCTTTGATGGCTAGTTATCATCATTATTCTTCTTCTACGCCCGCCGCTTTGTCAGGTAGAGGAGGAGATTAATAAAGTTGCAGTAGCATCCTTCGTCATATTCTTGTCTTGTTCTGCTCCATAATAATAGCCTAGAAGAAGAAGTTAAGGTGAAGAAGAAGAAGTAGTCAGGAGTTGTAGCTATGGCCACAAGGAAGTAGAGCGGACGCAGAGTTCTATGTTGTTGATGAATCTTGCCTGGATTCGCAAGGGATCATCATTGCTAACATAATAATCCTCAAAGGATCCATAATATCCTTGCTTCTTCAGTCT
>FLMG01001347.1:28441-40007 GCA_900088475.1 Hyphochytrium catenoides
TCTCTCTCTCTCTCTCCTTTTCGCTCGCTCGCTCGCTATCTCTCTCTCTCGTGGCTCTCTTTTTTAGTAGGGTTGGTGAACGAAGAAGGAAGTAGTAGCACTTCTCTTCTCATTCTTTGCTGCTATTAGTTCTCTTTCTCCGTCATTATCACTGCCTGGCAAGCAGCAGCTCGGGAGACAAAGAATGACACTCCTCTTCTCCTCCTCCTCTTGATGATTCTCACTCCTGCTTTTCCTTTGTTTCTTTTGATCTTTCTTCTCACCAGCTCTCTTCTCTTTTTTCTTCGTTCTCTCTTCCCTCTTTCTTTCTTCTCTTTTGCTCTAATCTCATCTGCTTCCGCACTGAGATGGTAGCAGTCTCTTCTCCCTCTGTCTGTTTGCCTCTTTTTTCATTCTTCTCTCCTTTCTTCTTGTTATCGTTCTTTTCTTCTTCTTCTTCTATTGCTGGCTGCTGCCTTCTTCTGTTTCTTTCTTTTTCAGTGTTCTTCCACCTCTTCTCTTCTTCTCTTCATCATCTCCTTGTTGTTCTTCTTCTATTTGTTGGTAGCCTCTCCTTGTTGCTGTCTCTCTTCTTTCTCGCTTCTCTCCTCGATTCCTTCGAGGTTCGCTGTTTTCTTCTACACTATCTAATTTTCTTTCTCTCTCTTCTCTCCCGATATTTTTTGCTCTTTTGTACTTTCTGTCTCTCTTGCCCCTCCTTCTCTCTTCTCTCTTTCTCTCTCTCTCTTTCTCTCCCACTTAACACAACCCTCTCACTCTCTCTCGCGCGCTCTCTCCCGACGCAACTCTTCTCTCTCTTTCTCCCTCTCTTTCGATCTCTCTTTTTTTTGTTGCTGCATTCTTCATCAACTCCTTCTTCAAGTTCTCATCCTCTCTGTCTCTCTCCCCCTCCCGCCCCTCACCCCCACACTCTCTCTCTCTCTTTCTCTCTCTCTTCTCTTCAGTCTCCTTCTTTTCTGCTGCGTTCTTAATTATCTGTTTCACGTTCTCCTCTCTCTTCATATGCAGCTCTTGACTCTGGTCGTTATGTCTTCAACGGCTATTCCCTCCTTTTCTAACTACTCTGTCTCTCAACATCCCCCACCGCTTCTGCGTCCTGATGATTCTATGTGAGAAGATCTGTACTTCTCCTCAATGAAAGGAGAAGGGTAAATTGAGGGACACACAGCAGACGGACGGGAGAGAGACACGCAGAAGAGAGAGAGAAAGATTCACAGAGAGTAGAAGATAGAGAGACAGAGAAGAGAGGAGAAAGAAGAGAAAGAGAAGGAGGAAGAAGAGAAAGAGAAGGAGGGAGAGAAAGACAAGGAGGAAGAAGAGAAAAAGGAGGAGGAAGAAGAGAAAGAGAAGGAGGAAGAGAAAGAGAAGGAGGAAGAGAAAAAGGAGGAGGAAAGGAAGGAGGAAGAAGAAGAAAAGAAGAAGAGTAAGAGAAGGAAGCAGAGAAAGAGAAGGAAGAAGAGAAAGAGAAGGAGGAAGAGAAAGAGACATAGGAAGAAGAGAAAGAGAAGGAGGAAGAAGATAGAGGAAGAGAAGGATGAAGAAGGGAACGAGAAAGATAGAGGAAGAGAAGGATGAAGAAGAGAACGAGAAGGAGGAAGAGAAGAGTGGTGAGAGAAAGCAAGAAAGAGGTGGTCCTTAACAACGCTATCTATGGTGGGGCTGTTATCACCTCGATGAAGGCGACTAGCGAGTGACAACAACATAGCTTCTTCCTCTTCTTCTCTCTCCATTTCTCTCTCTTTCCTCCTCGTTTCTCCCTCATCACTTTTCCTTACTTCCTTCTTCCTTTTATGTTTGCTCATCATTCAGCACTCTTTCTTCTCTTTCTTCTTCTTCTTCTTCTTTTCTTCTTCTCTCTCTGCTCGTTCTTCTTCTTCCTTCTTTGCCAGGTTTCCTCCTCTGTGAGAGGAGAGAAATGAAGAGAGACAAAATAAATGGTAGGAGGGAGAGATAGAAGAAGAGACAATCCTTCTTTCTTCCTTTCAACGACGGTTCTCAACACAATAATCCACAAAGATTTACGACGATTTCTGGAGACATGAGCTACAATGCTTTTGTTTACACTTCCTATCTATTTGAATATTGGGGTATCTCACTCCTCATTCACCTGTTATTAACCGTTTAATATGGAACACTGTCTTGTAGGTGTAGGCTCTGACTCTGGCAGAAGTACTGACAGACGTCTGCCCCTATAACTCTAAGTCCTGACAATCTCAGGAAGCAAGAGATTCCCCTCTCATACTCTCTCCTTCTCTCTTCTCTCTCTCTCTCTCTCTCTCTCTCTCTCTCTCTCTCTTCCTTCCACCTCGAGCTCTCTCTCTCTCTCTAGCATCACTCTCCTCTCTCTTCTGTCTTTTGCTCCAGACCTCCCAATACCAACTTCCTGCCACCTTCAGAGAGGAAGAGAGAGAGAGAGTGAGAGAGAGGAAAGGGAGAGCGGACAATCAGCCTGAAGAGGTCAGAATACGAAGAGAAGAAACGCAGGGCGTTACTAAAGGCAATAAAGAAGAGAAACAGGAGGAGGAGGAGGACCAAGAGAGAGAGAGAGAGGAAGAGCGGAGAAAAAGAGCTCCAAGGAAGAGAGAGGAAAGAGGCCAGACAACAGGGGGCATACGAAGAATTAACGGGAACAGGGAGAGAAGGGAGAGAGAGAGAGAGAGAGAGAGAGAGAGAGAGAGAGAGAGAAGAAGATGAAGAAGATCTATGCAGTCGCTCGAGGTCGCCGGCCAGGTCTCTATAACAGCTGGGAAGATTGCAAGAGAGAGGTGGAAGGATTCCCTGGTGCAGTCTTCAAAGCATTCAAGACAGAGGAAGAAGGAGAGACATTCCTGCGGACATGCAGAAGAGAGAGAGAGAGACAAGAAGGAGAGAGAGTTCCTCTTGGGAAGAGAACAGGAGAGAGAGAAGAAGATGCAGAAGAGAAGAGGAGGAAGGGCAATGATACAAGGTACGCTTTCTCTTTCTTTCCTCTTTTCTCTCTCTTCCTCTCTATAACTCGTTCGCTTTCTCTCTCTCTCTCTCTCTCTCTCTCTCTCTCTCTCTCTCTGGCGTTTGCCTTGGCGCTCCCTTCTTTTATTTCTCTCTCTCTCTCTCTGCGTCTCTCTCTGTGTCTCTCTCTGTCTCTATCCCGCACTCCCAATCGTCCTCGCGCTCTCTCCTGTCTTTTCTTTGCTTCTCTCTCTCTTTCTCCCTCCTCTCTCTCTCTCTTCCTCTCCCTTTTTATCTCTCTCTCTTCTTCTTTCTCTCTCGCTCTTTCGTCTTCATGGAAGGCTTTCAACGCTTTCCTGCTCGCACCTTAACACACCTTCCTCCCTCTCTCTCTCTCTCTCTTTCTCTCTCTCTCTCTCTCTCTCTCTCTCTCTCTCTCTCGTCGTGTCTCTCTTTCTGTCTCTCTCTCTCTTGCCCTATTAGTTCAGTTCCCTCTACTTCTTCCGGGGAGAAAAAGATTTGGATCGTCCTCAGTTTTAAGGAAGGGCCTGGAGAGGAGAGAGGCTCCATCGCCTCTTTCAGTACGTTAGTCTATGAAGCACAGGGCAGCTCTTCTCTCTCTCTTTCTCTCTCTCTTCCCCAGCTTCCGACTTGGATGGCAATGGAATGGAAAACGGGGAAGAGAACTTTAGAAGAATCTCTCTATGAGGCTTTGTATGACGCTCTTGCGGAGATTAGAGAGAGAGAAAAGAGAGAGTCTCTCTCTCCTTGTTCCTCTTCTTCTTCGTCTAGGTCTCTCTCTCCCTCGCTCTCCGGCAAGCATCGTAGCTTGGTGCTGATAACAGAGGAGAACCCTCAGTGCCTGGCCATTCTTCAGCGCTTGCAAAATCGGCAAAAGGAGAGAGAGGGAGAGAAGAAGAGTTCCAACGGCCACGCCTCTCTCTCTCTCTCTCGCTTGCAGGACGATGTTGCGCAGCTTTTGAGTTTTTACCATAACGTTGAAATCTCTCTCTCTTCGCTCTCTTCCTCCTCTCTCTCTTCTTCTCCCGTTGGCTCTTCCCCTGCAGAAGGGAAAGAAGAGAGAGAGAGATCTCTATCTCTCTTTCTCTCTATGCTGCAGCAGGCCAGAAGCTTGGCTGAGCTGGCAGAAGAGACAAGAACCACTGTGAAAGGACCTACCAGCGTGGAAGGTACCCTTTGACGCTTCTCTCTCTCTCTTCGCCCATCTCTCTCTGTCTTCCTTTTCTTTTTCTTTTGTTTGGCCTCTCTCTCCCTCTCTATCTATGAATCTGTCTCTATCTTTCTAACTCGTATGCTCCCCAGTTCTCCTATTTGCCAGGCTCTCTCTTCTTCTTCCGAGATTCTCTTTCACTCTCTCTCTCCCTTTCTCTCTCTTTTTGGTCTCTCGCTGTTTGGTGTTTGCTGTCCGGCTCTTTTTTCTGTCACTAAGTCATCTCTCTCTCTCCCTTTCTTTCTCATATACGCGCCTTCTTTCTCTCTGGCGCGCGCTCCCTCTCTCTCTCTCTCTCTCGCTCTCTCTCTCATCACAGCAAGCGGACTCACAACGTCCATCCGGAAGATTCTGCAACCTCTTTCTCTCTCTTCTCCTCTTCCTCCTCGCAACTCATTAGCCTCTCTCCCTTCCCCTTTCTCTCCCTCTCTCTCTCCCTCTCTCTCTTCTCGGCGGTGTTTAGTCCGCTTTGATGGCGGTTCGAGAGGGAATCCCGGGCCTGCAGGCTGTGGCTCTGTCCTTTATGAGCTGAGAGAGAGAGAGAGAAAGAGAGAAGAGAGAGAGAGAGAGGAAGAGAGAGTGAAGGTGAGAGAGAAAGGGAGATGGTTGGGAGAGAGAGAGACGAATAATGTTGCGGAGTATCACGGCTTTCTTGACGGTCTTTCTATGGCTTTGGAGGGCAAATATACGGACATCACTATAGAGGGAGACAGCATGCTCGTCATCAAACAGGTAAACAAACAGAGAGAGAGAGAGAGAGAGAAAGAGAGAGAGAGAGAGAAACAGGGGAGAGAGCAATAAGGGGCCAAAATGATCGAGAGGGACAGGCAAAAAGACAGAGAATGACAGGGAGAGAGAGAGAGAGAGAGAGAAGAAAGAAAGGAAGAGAGAGTAAAAGGAGGAACACGAGGAAACGAGAGAGTGAGAGAGAGAAATATAGAGGAGAGGGGAAGAGAGGGACAGAAGGAGAGAAAGAGGGAGAGAGTAGGCTGAGGGGAGAGTTCGGAAGGTGAGCCATCGAGAAGTTAGGGTGCTAGGGAGAAGAGGAGAGAGGAAAGTAAGCTGGAGGTGCAGGAGAGAAGGAAAGATTTGTGCCAAGAGAGAGGAAACAGAAGAAACAGTGCAGCCTAATCTCTTACCGAGCTCAAGAAAGGAGATGGACTTTAGAGAGACAAGAGACCAGACAGAGCAAAGGGAGAGAGAGAGGGAGCAAAAAGAGAGAGAGAGAGAGAGAGAGAGAGAGAGAGAGAGCAGATGAAACTGCAAAAACAAGAAAGAGATGGAGGGAGGTGCAACTGAAGAGCCGTTTGTTGACGGTTGAACGGTGGACTCTCTCTCTTGACGTACCTTATTCTTATTCTCTTTTCCTCTCTCTCTCTCTCTCTCTCTCTCTCTCTCTCTCTCTTTGTTTTCTTTCAGGTCTCAGGAGAATGGCAGGTCAAACATCCGAATCTTCTTTCTCTCTCTATCCGGGCTCGACAGCTCTTGGAGAAGATTCCTAAGTGTGTCCTGCGGCATATTCCCCGAGAAGAAAATCAAGAGGCAGACGCGCTGGCAAACAGAGCGATGACGACCAGACAGAGCTTTGAAAATGACTGCAGATAACGAAATGAAGAGAACAAAGAGAGAGAGAGAGAGAGAGACAGACAGGGAGGTGTTCCGCCCTAGGTAAAGTATGCCTTTTATTTATCCTGAGAAAGTGTTTCCTCTCCCCTTCCCCTCTCCTCTCTGCTCATAATAAGTTGACCTCAGACTGACAAAGAAGGAGAGAGGAAGGGAAGAGAGAAAGAAAGGCGAGAGAGAGAGAGAACAGGATAAGCAGCGAAGCATGGGAAAGGGTTGACAAACAAAACTGACGCTAGAGGAAGAGAAGCAGAGAAGAGATACATGAGTCAAGAGGGACTAACGGAGAAAAAATGCCTAAATAAAGAGAAAGAGAGCATAGTTTGACGAGAGAGAAGAGCGCTATAGAAAGCTGTCGATATAGTAATGAAAACGAGTGAAAAAAGAGAAGCACACTACTGAGAAAGAAAGAGACTTTTTGACGAGAGAGAGAGAGAGAGAGAGAGAACTCTTTGGCCCGCAAATAAGAGAAAAGGTGCGAGGTGGGAGATATCCAGGAGAGGGAGGGAAAGAGAGAGAAGAGTCAGGGAAAGAAGCTTAGAAAATAGGGCCGTCGTTATATAAGACCAAGGGGATGGGAGAGGGACAACAAAGCGGAGGAAGGAAGGAGGGGAAGAAAAGAGTAAGAGAAAGAGCCAAATTTTACAGGAGGAAGACAAGAGAGGGAGATAGATGGACAGAAGGCAAGCGAGTAGCACGAGAGGACAGCGACAGGCAGACAAGACAATGGATAAGGAGAAAGCACGAAAGAGAGCGCGGAAAAGCACGAGACCCAAAGAGAGAGAGAGACAAAGAGAGAAGTGAAAGAGAGTATGAGAAGAGAGAGAGGTTGGATAGAAGAGAAGGATATGCCACGGCGGACTGCTAAGAGAAAATAAATAGATTAGTGCTATGACTCGTCCCCTCAGGCGGTTAGAGGACCTTCTCTCTTTCTCTCTCCTGCTTCTCTCGTCTTTCTCTTCTCTCCCCAGACCTGTACATCCTTTCTCTTCGTCTCTCTTCCCATTTCCGCCTTTCTCTCTCCTTCCATAAGCGAGGGCGTCAAGGCGAAATCCTTGTTTAGACACTCGCTTACCAGCACTTCGTCCATAGTTGGCCTACAAGCTGAGTCGACATGGACCAAATCAAGGCCTAGCTTCACAAAATCCCTCATCCAAGGGACATCTCTATACATTTCTATGAGGTTTTCCTTTTGCCAAGCAGGACTGGAAGAGAGAGAAGGAGAAGAAGTAGAAGAGAGAGAGAGAGAAGACGTAGAAGAGAGAGACAGAGAAGAGGTAGACGAAGAAGAGGTGGAAGAGTGAGACACCGCAGATGAAGAGAGAGAGAGAGGCGAGGCGAGCTCCAGCATCATGCAGCCAAAGCACCATGAATCCACTGCAAAAGGGTTGCTCCTTCTCGCGCCTGGGAAGGCCAAAGACTTGGAGAGATTTACTTCGCAGCTCATACGGAAGTCACAGATAGCGATGAGACCACGATCGCCTAGCAAGCTGCACAGACAAGAGAGAGAGAGAGAGAGAGATAAGGGGGAGTACGGGCGTTTGGGAACGAGAGATAGATAGAGAAACGTGTAGAGAGAAGGAGTTGGAAGCGAGGATCAGGTCACCAATCGCGATGAGACGGGAGAAAGAGAGAAGAGAAAATGAGCTAGAAGAGAGAAAGTAATCGAGAGCCAAAAGGTCAGGGACCTTCAAAGACAAGGCAGTTCTCCGAGGATGTCACTAAGAGTAGAGCTCCAGATCCTTTAAAGCAGAAAGAAGTAGCTTGGCCATAGAGGATAGCAACCAGCAAAAGAGAGAGAGAGAAGAGAACAAGAAGTAACAGACACAAAGAGAGGAGGAAAAAGGAACTGGGTAACTGCCACACAAGAAGGGAAGGAAGCAATCTTCTAAGATATGTCTAAGTCAACAAGTAAGAAGCACGTTAGTGACACGGCAGGACGAAAGACCAAAAGCAGGAGAGAGAGCAAAAAGCCAAATGTGAGGAAGAGCTCCTGCCCTTGCGAACAGACTTTTCTCTCTACCTAGACTTACATATTGTCAAAGCTCAGATCTCTATGGACCACGCCTTTCGAGTGAATGAAGACCAGCGCCTGCGCCACCTGTCTAAAAATGTACTGCACGCCGCGCCACCGCGCCGCAGGTAGAAAACCTCCTCTCGTGATGTATTTTCGGATATCGAGCGCCCAGTTCCGTAAATTCCCTTTTTCGTAGTAGGGCAGAATAATAAAGGGGCCTTCAAATTGAGAATAGACGACTTTACGGAGCTGGAGGACGAGCGGATGCTGCAATTCGTGCAAATGTTCGACTTCGCGGCTAAACTCAGCTATTTTCGGAATCTTCTTCCGGACAAAGAGAGATTTATCGGCTTTTCTCTGCATTAACCGGACGTCTGCATGCTGCGGCTGATTGAGCTTTCGGATCTCTACGGAGTCTGCAAAATTGTAAGAGGTGTCTACCAGTTCCTTAGGCAGACGAGAGAAGACTGCCGGGATGGATGGAACAGCAGGGAGACGGACCGGCCTTTGGGATTTGGCCGCCTCGTGAGAGGAGCAGGAAGAGGACAGTCTCTCAGAAGGGAGAGCCATAGAGGAGGAAGAAGATGGGAGAGAAGAAGAAGAAGATGACTGAGGAAGAGAAGAAGAGATTGAAGAAGGAGAAGGAGAAGGAGAACTGGTGTTAAAGTCTTCAGAGAGAATCTCCGGAAAGTAGATCTTCACCGGCTGAGAATCCAGCACCGCCCTATATTTCTCTATCCGTGCAGAGATTTCCGCAATTGCCTGAGACATTTTCTCCAACTCTGTCGTTCGCGTGTGTACCGTGTCTTTATGCCCATCAATCTCCGCAATCTCAATTTCTGCTTTCAAGATTGCAATCTTCTTCCGAAGAATCCGGAGCTCTTCCTCTTGCTGCGGAAGATCTACTATGGCCTTCTGGGCCGTCTGGCGAAGATTGCTGCATCGACTGAGCTCGTTTGAGACCTTGTTGATGTAGGACATTCGGCTATCAAGAGTCTTCATCTTCTGATCAAAGACAAGCTTGCCCATGGCATAAGCCTCTTTCTCCTCCTCTTCCTCCTCTTTTCTCGTTGCAATCTTGAGCCTTTTGCTGACAATGGGAAGCTGTGTTGAAAGCCCCGCGAGAAATCTGCAGATTTCATTTTGGAGCTTTGTCCCTTCTTCCTGAAGCGCTTGAAAGTGATCTTCACACTTTTGCAATGACGGTGCAATTGCAGATTCTAAGCTCTGAAGGAGGGTTGAGACTTCTTCGTGAAGAGTCTTTGGGCAGGTGAGCTTAGCAATCACAGGTCTCTTGGCGGATGAAGATAAAGAAGAGAGAGAGAGAGAAGAGAAGCTGCTACTTCCTGGCTTTTGTCCTAATAGCTGTCCGTCTTGAGGAAGGAGAATGCGATATTCTAAAGGTTGTTGCACGTGATCCACAGGAAGCTGCGGATTCTCGTTCTCTTTATCTCTTCCTTCTTTCTCTCCTCTCCTGCTCCCTTCTGGATCTTTCTCTCTTTCTCTCATTATCTCATCTTCTTCCTCCTCCTCGCCAGTGGGTCCAAAAGCAGAGAAAGATGGAGACGAAGAAGAAGAGAGATAAGTGGGAGAGAGACACATGGAAGCAGGAAGATGCTCTGGCAGGAGAGAGACGTTCGAGGAGCGAATGGCGTTAAGGCACTCTTCCAGCTCTTTCATCTTTATCTTCACTCTCTGCAGCTGGTCATCGAGATTCTCGGTCTTCAGATCTCTTTCAGAGATCAATTCTTCGGAATTCGGAGATCGTCTGCAAGCTGCCTGAAGTTTACGGAGATCTGTCTCCATTTTTTGCGCTTCTGAGATGTCCTGAAATAACGTTCTTTCAAGTGCAGCACTGCGCTCCACCTGCTGAAGAAGAGAGAGAGAAAGAAGAGAGAGAGTATGGAAGTCTGACAGCTGTTGGAAGGAAGAAGAGAAAGAAGAGCTCTGCAGCTCTGCAAACTTGGACGACTTGAAGACGGAAACGACTCTCTCCGCGTTGACAGAGAGCTCACGGATGCGAGAGAAAATATCTGTAGAAAGAGAAAGGAACGAAAGACATGACATGAGAGAGAGATAAAATGAGAAAGACAGGAAGGAGGGAGAAAGGAAAGAGTGAGAGAGAGGGAGAGAGAAAGGGAGAGAGAAAGAGAGAAGGCAAGGAAGGAGATATTCAAATGGAAGGAGGACAAGGAAAAGAATGATACCTCTGTCGCCTTGATGGGAGTGAGAGAGAGAGCCAAAGTGAGAGAGAAGGGGGAGAACGAAGGAAGAGCGGGCAGAGAAGTAGCAAAAAGAGCACGAAATTCGGAAGAGTTTCCTCTTTTTTCTTCATTTTCCGTCTCTTTTCATTGTCTTTCCTTACCTGAGTGCTCATCCTGAGCGACATCACGAGAAACTCTTCCGATCGTTGTGGAGGAAGAGGAAGGAACAGCAGGAGAAGGAAGAGAGAGAGGCTTAAGCACTCTCTCTCTCTTGCTAGAGACAGGATATCTCTCTTTCTTCTCTCCTTCTCTTTCCACGTGACGATGACGATTCCGATTCTCTGTAAGTGCCTGAAGAAGCTCCGTCAGCCCCTCCATTCCTATAGAATTATTATACAGATTGATGTCTTTCAGAGATTTCAACTGGTCATTGCGTTGGATTGCCCTTGCGAAGGCCTGAGCTCCATCCAAGCCAATGATGTTATTATAGAGATAGACCGTATCGAGGCTCACGAAGCTCTGGTTCTCTGCTAATGCATTTGCAAGAGCTCTGGCTCCTGCATCTTGGATAGCATTATGACCCAGATAGATCAATTCTAGAGATTTCAGAGCTTCATTCTCCCTCAGAGCTTCAGCCAATGCCTCGGCTCCAAGATCTCCGATCTCATTCGTTGTAAAGTTCAGCGTCTGCAGATTTCTCAGCGTCCGGTTCTCCCGCAGCACGCGTGCGAAAGAGATCAATCCCTGGTCTCCAATAAAATTACCATTGAGATTAATGATTTTCAGATTTTCCAGATTTGATTTTAGAGACAGAGAATCAGAGATCACGCTCGCGCCGCTATCACCAACATAATTGAAGCTCAAATGTATGGACTTTAGCTGGGAGAGATGGCAGTTGAGAGCTAAGCTTTCTGCCAACATTGCCGCGCGTTGAGATCCGATAGAGTGCCGCCGAAGCTCGATATCTTCGACAACTTCATTGTTCCGGAGCTTCTGAAGAGTAGAACGGAGCTTTTGAGAGCTGATGTACTGCATCTCTCTCTCTCTCTCTCTCTCTCTCTCTCTCTGTCTCTGCTCTCTCTTCTCTCTTTCTTCGTCTCGCCTCGTCTCTCTCTCTCTCTCCACCGCTCTCTCTCTCGCCGCGTCACTTCTTCTACGTCCTGGAGACCTCTCTCTCTTCACGAAGGAGACAAGCGAAGCACCAACAGAGAAGGGAACAGACAGGCATCTTCCCTATTATAGCCCTGCCCTAGGAGAAGAGGAAACAGGAAAGAGGGAGAGAGATGGCAAGCTATCCAATGAGGATCGTTTCTCTCTTGTTCCTCATCTTTCTTTCTCTGTTTTCCGTCTCTCTTTCTCTCTCTCTTTCTCTCTCTCTTTCTCTCTCTTTCTCTACCTACAGTCGTGTTTCTTCTCTGTGGGCATCTACTAGCCAAACGGCCACGACCAAGAGAAAGAAGAAAGAAAGAAGAATGATGCAACAGAGAAATACACCTTCCAGTGCAGGCAGAAGACGGACAGATTGAAAAGAGCGCGCTCCTCAGTTGATGAAGGGGAGAGAGA
>FLMG01001350.1:0-16354 GCA_900088475.1 Hyphochytrium catenoides
AGAGAGAGAGAGAGAGAGAGAGAGAGAGCGCCCAGCCGAGTAGTGGGGAGAGGGACGGTGCTATCAGGGCACGGTTGACCTTCCGCTGTAACGCCCACCACCCCACAAACCCGCTAACGGCTATCCATCAACGAAGATCATGAATCTAAAGTATCTTAACAAGAAACAGCAACTGAATTCTGCCCGTTTATTCTTAATAAGCCTTTCCATAGTGCTGGAGTTTCGTGATCTGCTCCTCTCTCATTTTCCATATTTGGGATCTCATGAGGATTGAGGAAGCTGTATTCCGGAGAATTTGGGAAGGTAATCCGAATCAAGGGCGCTTCCCCCTATGGCAGGTGTGGGGACCACCCTCTTCTTCTAAGAGAGAGACTAGAATCTACGCTGACCCTGGGACAAAGCTCCTTCAATGCTAAGAATAAGAAGCCGTTTGTTCCTAGAAAACTGATTCTGAAGATTTTTATCGGGAAATCAGGAAGCTGCTCTGATCTTCAGCCGCAGCACAGATTGGAAGGAGCACTATAGTACCTGTCTACAGGTTATGTGAGCCTCAATAGGCCGAAGCATCTGCAGCCCTTATAGGTTCTCTCTCATACGATGTTTAGAGGGTTCGCTTTAGAGACATGAACGGTCCTTGTGAAGGCCGGCTACTGCGAGTTCCCCCGAAGTGCAGCATCAGCGACAATATTTGAATTGACAGGGCCATGCAGATGGAGTCGACTGCTGAGAGAAAAGATGGTAAATAAAGCCTCACGATCAACTGGCAAAGAGATAGTCCTTGATATGCTCTCTTCAGCTTCACTGACAGCTTACAAGGAGGTTGAGAAGAAGTTTAAACTCCGTCGTCAGAATAATGGCCGTCGGGCGAAGAAGCATGCTAGTGAACAGGAATACTGTCCAATACCTATGGAACAAGTGCTACAAATCAGTCAGGTCAGCATCAGTCTCGAAACCAATAGCGATAGTCCTCCTCAACCATCATTGAAGCTAGAGCACGGGCAGCTACCAAGAGGAGTTCGTCTTTGCGAGACGGACTTCAAGAGTCCGTTCAATGCGTCTGGGACCTGCCGCATTTACTCTGTTGGTGATTCTGAAGGCTTTTATGTCATAAAGGACGCATTGGATACTGACCACCAGCTGCTTTTAGCCTGGGAGAGCTTGTAAGTGGTTCAGCTGCCTTGGGCTTTTGCTCTTGTTGGGCCTAACTATAACCTTTTTAATGGCTGAATGGTCACTTCTTGTTTCTTCCTGGGTTCAGAACGTTATACAATGAACCGCCATACAGAACCAACCTCCATGCACACCATCCCAAGGTATGGCTGTCTGCCTAGACGTTCTAATGTCTTTTCGCCGCTACTCGGACTTGCCATCGCTGTAGTGCATCTAAAGAATCATACGGCTTCCTTTTCTGTGGGCACGGTGCACGTCCTTCGGCGTATTTCTCTCAAGCTTCTTGTTCTCCAGTGTGATGCTTTTCTCCATTATTGCGATCCCTTCAGCTTCTATTCTCTTCTTTAATCTTTGCGCTGTTCCTGCCTTGCATACGACTGCTAGCCTCATACCTCATGTTTGCATGTAGGTGGCGAACATATGGAAGCAAGCTAGTGGCTCTGAGGACTTGATGTCTAAGGACTCACTGCTAAGCAAGCTTAGCTGGGCCACTTTAGGGTATCATTATAACTGGACAGAGCGGTCATACTCTCGTGAGGATGTCTCAGACATGCCCCGTCTCCTCTCTCATCTGGCGTCCACCTTCGCCCGGGCCGTGGGTTTAACTATCCAAGCCGAGGCTGTCATAGTGAACTATTACAGAGTGGGAGCCTTTATGGGAGGCCATCAGGTACAACAGCTTTAGTAATATCCCCTCTCTCTGGAGACTGAGTCCGTTCATAGGATGACTTAGAGGAAATTTTTGATCGGCCAGTTGTGTCGGTGAGCGTGGGCTGCTCAGCAATTTTTCTTAAAGGTAAGGGGTAAGCTCAGCAGAGGGTCGAAGTTAGCAAAGATTCTGTCTTCTATCCATCCCTAAACTATCACATCTCTTGCAGCTATCTTTCTCTTCGACAAACGTGCTTTGCTTCCCTTTATGTCTTTTCTCTCACCCCTTCTTTTACCTCTCACTTCTTCTTTCTCACCACTTTTGCTCCAGGTGGGCTCAGTAAGGCCGACCGCCCCCTTCCAATCCTTCTAGAAAGCGGAGATGTTGTCATTATGTCCGGCACCTCTCGTCTCTGCTATCACGGTGAGACAAACGAGGCAATCTGGGCTACAATCACTCTCTTTAACTGATCTCTTCCCGCTTCCAGGTGTTCCTTGCATTCTTCCTTCCACTTGGCGCCGACCGCCCTTTCACCACGAGACAGTCGAGGAGAGTGAGAAGTCCATTAGGCTCCAGGAATACTTGTCCAACAACAGGATTAATGTCAATGTGAGACAGGTGGGGCCTAACCACAATAGCTTTTCCTCTACTGGTGCATTCTTTCGATCGTCGCGCGTTTTCTTCTGCTATTTGCGTCTGTTCATCTTTGCGGTCTCGGTTCTTCCGTGGCTAATAAGCGTTCCATCCTAGGTATACCCTGAGGATGGACTCGAGTGAAGGTGCAGGTCAGCGGCATATCTTTCGTTGATTAGTCGATCCCTCCTATGCTTGATGGCCAGCCTTTCGCTTAAGCGGTGTGGGCTGCAGTTGACAGGCCAACGACAGGTGCTGGGGAGACATTTCTACCCTGCTGTGAGCTACAGCGAAGGTGGTAATGCCGCAGAGTGAGCATTATCACAGTCGAGGAGTCATGAGAAAGGGGTTATAAGTTGTATCCCTTGCCTAAGAACCAGGGGCCAGAAGGCGAGTCTGATCCTGTCCCTCTACTTATTGGCCTGTTGGTCGCCGTTGTGCTATGGTCACCGTGCGGGATGGAGGAACGGTCCACACTTCCTTCTTAACCACATCGCAAACCACCTCTTCTCGGCTTCAAGGACGATTATTTGTTCCCAAGTGACATTCCTGAGGAACGTAATGCTCTGATGGCTGCTGAATGTTTGAAAGAGCCACCTTAACGACCTCACATGGCCGCCCTCTACTGCCAACTCAATGGCCATCTTCAAACAAGGGGTTCCTGGACGGCAGGTGTGGGTTGCTCCACAGAAGGGAGGCAGCGGATGGCTTTGGCGGCGGACCAGAGGCTCTAGCCACTTCAGAACCTCGTAGTTACCGCCAGCAAGAGAGCCACTGATAGCATCGTTCAAAGAAAACCCCTGAAGGCCCGCCTGCTCAAACACCCATTGTAGCACATCCAGTTTCCATAACGGATAAGGGGAGACTTTCTCTCTTCGATACCAACCTTTCTGCTGATGGGAGGGTTGATAATAGCAAGGTCCACCAACACCATTGCCCTTCAGCCACTTTGCCACCTCTAAGAGATTATTACTGAGTACTTGCTCCAGCAGATCATCAGACAATTCCTCAAGGAGCCGCTCACAGGAGGGAACCATCTCTATGAGCCATTCTACCTGCAAGAGAAGTCCGGTCTCAATGGAAAGTGTTAATATCTCATACATTCCTCCCTCGTTTTCGTGGAAGTGCTCAGGGTAGTCAGCGAGCAACCAGTCCAAGTAGAACACTTCTTGAGCATTGATGAAGGCAAGATCCTCCTCTCCATGATTGAACTTTACGCCTTTACGGTGCAGCCAGAACAGATTCTCTAGTTTCCCACCCTCTGCAGCCCTCAACGAGACCTCTTTCCGGTCTTTGGCAGCTACTCGGGGATAAACCCATTGAAGGGCCTCCAAGCTGCCAACAGCAGCAGCTTGTTCCAGAAGCATCTTAGTGCGAGGAAGAGTAAAATTCTTGTCCAGCCATTTCAGAGCGTCTATGCTTTTGACGGCGCAGAGGCCATACAGATTCAAGCGTTCCGGCGGTGTTGAAGGTGTTAGCATTGTAGGGAACGTGGAGACAAGCCAGTCTAATACTGGGACATGGCCTCCCTCTGAAGCCGCCATCAACAGATCTTCTTCCATTCTGTAGAGTCTCCTAGCGAGACAATTTCTGTGCTGCAATCCAAAGCGCTGATGTAGCCACTGGAGCAAGGACAAATGCCCTGCAAATGCAGCTTTGCAGGCCGCGCTATTGACTGTATCAGCGGTGAAGAGCTCCTGCTTGTTGTCAAAGAGCCATTGAAGTGCTACCAGATGCCCCTCTTTAGCGCCCTCAATCACTGCCTCTTCGGGACACTGCCAGTTGAGCTCTTTGTCGAGCCAGGCGAGGATCATCACATCTCCACGTCGTATTGCAGCCACCATAGCGTCCGGTGAGAAGTCATCCAAATCTTGATGGAGAATCTGCCATAATCCTGCTTTGATGGCCTCATTTCCTGTCCAGTCTCCGCCTCTCCGCCCTTCCTGGAAGGACATTATATGGCGGAATAGATCCTCATCCAAAACAGTTCTTCTCTGTACACTTTCGACTACATCCCCATCTTCATCCCTGCCAGTCTTAGCCTTCTTGGTATCCTTGGGGCTCATCATCACTCAGCCACAATCACCGACTACATCGAGATCAGTCCCTGTGGCTACGGGGAAACTACCTGAGGCATTGAAAGACCGGGGAATCTGTGAGCGAAGATGCATTGAGACCTGTCTGTCTGAAGAGGCGAAGGACGGCGCGGCGGCTGTGATGCCTCAGCTTCCTCACAGATCAGAAGATCAGATGACTGTAGCTGTCATTGCGTCTTCTCATTCCAGGGGGAGGTCTGCCAGATCCTCAGAAAGCGGGGGGAAGGGGATGGCTTGTCATCTCTCCGCGTCCTCCCTCTTTTTCTGTCTTCGTTCCTCTCTCTCTGTCTCTCTCTTTCTCTCGTTTTCTGTGTCTATCTCTCTCTTTCTCTCTCTGTGTCTCTCTTTCTCTCTCTGTGTATGTCTCTCTCTTTCTCTCTCTGTGTCTCTCTTTCTCTCTCTGTGTAGGTCTCTCTCTCTCTCTGTCTCTCTCTCTATTTCTCCCATCATCACGCTCTGGAAGTCTCACGCAGATATCAAAGATCCGGTTTTGGCGGCGGGAGAGATGCGTCATGATGGCAGGATTGGCTCGCCACGCGACTCATCAGGACGGGACTCCTACCAAGACAGCGAAGTTGGGCCAAGAGACTACCTTAAGATGCATGAGGGAACCCAGAAAGCTCACGGTAGGGGAAAGAAGCTCGTGACTGCTGCTACTAAGGCTGATACTACTGCTCCTACTAAGGACCTCTACGCAGCCTTGCGTGCTGCTACGCCTTGTACCTCTCTGATGCGGTGAGTGGTTCCCAAGTCTAGGTATATTGGAGTGAGAAATGAAGGGATCGGAGAGGCAGAAGGCGTAGTAGCATGCAAGGCCGTGTAGAGTCCAAGAGGAGCAGTCGTATTAGGCTCAGTATCGGAGTCACTGGCTCCATTCCTACAAGGCTTGGTGGGGCCACGTTTCTTCCTTGGAGGAGGTAGGCCGTAACCTGAATGTCATGCTTCAAGGGAACGTTTGTGACAAGGTTTGTCGCAGTATAGGCAAACTATTGCAAGCCTCTGAGGAGTAGTGGTCGTAGAAAGACCACGACGAGGATCCTGCACAGAAGGCTTTGGATGATTGGTGGTACAGAGGGAGAGAGAGAGGAGGCGGGGAAAGGCGGTGAGAGGATCACAGAGAGAAGGCACTGACGACCATCACAGAAAACGACGACGGGCGAGAAATTTAGAAAGGAAGAATGCTCATCTACTGTTTGCTGTCCTCCTGTTGTCTCGCTCGTCGTCAGCTTGATGGAGGTCAGTGCAATGACCGAAGAGACTGCAGAGCATAGGAGGAGGAAAGGAGGACAAAGAAGAAGGAAGGAATTGATGAAGGAAAAAGTGATGAAGGGTCTTTGCTTCTCATGGCTCTAAAGGAAGTGCAGCGCCTAAGAGCAAGATAAAGAGCTTCAAAAAGTAATGAAGAGAAACCAGTAGAAGAAGAAGAGGGGCAGCAGATGCGTCTTAGCTTATATCCTTATTACCTTCACTCGCACTTCTCTCCACATCTCAAGCATCCTAACGCTTGCTTTCTCCCCTCCTCCTTTTCATTCTCTTCCCTTGCTCCCTTTATATTATCAGGCCCTTCTTACTTGGCTAACGTCTCCTTTGTCCATCATTTCCCAAGAAGTATTAGTAGTTATCATGATCTCCTTTCTGTCCGCCCAGTCTTCTTCGCTGCTGGGCGAGTTGATGAGGCAGGTAAATAGTTTGACTGACTAACTCCACGGATTTCTTAAATAAGCGCAGCGAGGCACAGGGGATACAAAGGAAGGATTGATGAGCTAATGATGCGGTTATCTGCCCTAGCTGACGGGCAATCTGAATATCAGTAAACTCATAGTGACCTGCAAGAACTGTGCTGCCCACAAGATCAAGGCCGGGACTGCCGGTTGGCGGGGTGTAAGTGTAGAAGCAGCTATGGCAGGGAATTTCTTTTGCTGCCTGGTCGTTCTTGCAATGATGACTGTTGTCTGATAGTTAGTAAGCAAGAAGACGATGGGGTGCGAGGAGTCATCCTTCAGTATCTTATTAACTCGCTTGTCAGTAGGCCGCTGATAGCAGTGCCTTACATCGTACATCAAAACCTTTGTGCACACGGGGAACAATATTGAAGTCGTTCCTCAATCTCCTCTGCTAACGAAGACTTGGGAGGTCTCCCTGCTTACCGAAGAGTTACTACTTGAAGGCCTATCAGCTCCACCTGATGAGACGAGGGGCGTTGATCCCTGGCTCCTCTTCTCTTCCTATGGCTGACTCTTCCTATGGCTGAAATGCAGAGCGTGGTCTTTTGCACGATGGCCTCCCTCAGTCAGTCGCAAAAGATAGCGACGACATTTGAAGGCGCTGTGTGTGCGGAGGGAGGATGATTAGGAGAAAGTTGTGGCGGTCGAGAAGGGCGGGCGAGGAGGATATGGCTTTAGGCAATTTATTGAAGATTATTGAAGAACATAGCTAACTATATAAATGTATGGAGAACAAGACAGCCTTAGGGCTTAAATGGGAAGACATCGTCCCGTAGGCCTTCTACTGAAGGAGCTGGTTGAGAACCGCAGGAATGTGCCCGTAGCAGCGCTCAAGGAGAGCGATATTCCGTGCTTCATCCGTGAATCCCATGTCTTTCAACGTCTGGAGCTTCTCAGCCCACTTCTCTCGGCCAGGGAGCCGCTGGGGAGCGGCAGGAGCTGGCTCTGGGGCAGTCTCCGAGACAGTGGTTGAAGGTGCAGTCGTTGACGAGGCAGTCTCAGCATCCTCTTCCCTTCCTTCGTCTGATCTCAGGCTTTCCTCAATAATTTGCTGCAGAACAACCTCATGGTCACCTACATCGATATTGACACAGCGGCCCCGGCAACTTCTCCTGCCCCCTCGACGTCCACATCCTCGTCGACCTCTCCTTCCACAGGAGGACGCGTCAAGGACGAGGAACTCGTGGTCTGGGGCATGAGTCTCCACTCGGCGGCTGTGGCAGGCCGCGCAGTAATCAAAATCTGGGCAAGTGGCGCACTTGTACCGTGGACCCACGATGGGCCTAGCATTGCAGCCATCACAAATAACCCCGTGGTGAAGCTCAATTGTAGCGGACGGTGGGCCTCTTGGCGCTTGGGATGCGGTCGGCTGTCCTTGGGCTTGGGTGTGGATGTTCTCAACCACATCGAAAACTTTCTCCAGAAGGGCGGATCCCTCGACAGCAAGTTTGTCGAGCTCTTGAGTAAGATGCTCGTCAATGGAAAACCCGAAGTTCTGCGCGAGGAAGTCCTGCAGAGTTGGCAGAGGCGCAGCTTCCTCTCGCTCTGTCTGAGAGGTGGAGCCCCCAGCCGATGGTTCGGTCTCAGAAGGTGCTGCAGATGGTTGTTTAGGCTTCTCCTCTACTTGCTTCACGTTTTCTGCTACCAATGTCTCAGTCGCGGCAGCAGCAGCGGCAGCTTGCGGGGTTTGTTTGGCTTTTACCACGAGTTGTAGGCTTGGCTTCTTCATTGCGCCAACAATTTCCTTAGCGAGAGTAAGCTCATCCTCGGAGTGAATTGTGACCCAATCTCCTTCATCGTCCTGGTACTTCAGGGCCAACTGCTCAGGCTGAAGCTCGAACAGCTCCGCCGCTGCCTGTTTGATGAGCGCTAGAGTAGCGCCACGTGTGGATGGCAAGCGATGGACATCCTGCGCCCCTTCTAGGCGAAGTTTAACGGCAAGGGATGCGTTGTTTGCCATCTTAAGGTTCTTCTTTCTCTTCCCTCTCGGTGTCTCCTGCTTCGTGCTGTTGCGCAGTCAATGACTGTGGACTGCCTGATGGATGGAAATTTCTTTATGATCGTCTCTTCGTGTCCCGTTCGTCGCTGAGCTGATGGAGTCGCGAACTGCTTGCAGAACCTTGCTTGCAGATCCTTTCTAGAGCAACGAAGACTGTCTGTGCCTTAGGCTGCTGGTCTGCAAGGAAGTCCAGAGACTTCAATGAGCTTCTTCTCTGTCCACGGCGGCCTCGGCAGTAAGAGACAGAAGGGAAAGAGTCACCAGCGAACGCAAAAGTGCGGAAGGATGACGGAAGCAACACCAAACGGCCTTCCCTTTCTACTTGCCCAGCTCCAACATACTGTTGCGCTAGTAGTGCGCACATAAATAAGGAACTATGGAGAAGTAACACGAGTTAGAAGGTTGAAGGTGAGAACTGTGGGGGCTTCTGTGTGGGAAAAGAAAGTGGGGAAGTGGGTGTGAGACACAACTCTCTTAGTGTCTCTCTTCTTCTCTCTTTTTCTCAGCCTTCTCTCTCTCTCTATCCCTAAACGGCTAATGATATTCTCTATTCTTACATCTTGGTGCCACTCTGTCTCGTCCTCTTCTTCGTCACTGTTTACAATGACAGCCTCCTACCTCTTCTTGACTCTGTTTCTATTACTGTTGTGACTATCGTCTAAGAGCGCCTCCACCTCCTCCCTACTCTGTCTCTCTCTCTCTCCTTCCTTCCATGTGCTGTGATTCTTATCAGCTCCGCACCTTCTCGTTTGTTCATCAGGTTGTCCGAACATTAAGAGAAAATGTGCGCTCATTCAGCTTCCAGTTCTGAACCTGAGAATAGGGGAAAGCAAACGAAGCGTAACGAAAAGGCATGGTACCTCACTTGCTATCGTGCATAGGGTACCTATTTGGGCTGTATATTACTGATCAGGCGACTCTGATCAAGGATGCTCGTGTTTTCCAAAGACGGCGTGTTTGGAGGGAGTGATGGTCAAGAACTCCCTTGCATTCTTCATTCCAAACACACACCTTTCTCAAACCCACAATTCTTAGACATTTCATAATCAATAGCACTCCAGTGAGAGCTTTATTTTCTAAACACAAGTCATTCCGAACACAAAGATTGTTCCAAATGTCCTTTCTCTATGCTTTGTATTACGGATTAAAAGCGTTAAATCCAGAAGGTCAGGGCTCGGGCGCCTCACGGCGGGTCGATGCTGACGGGGCGCTTCTTGTCTTGTACTCCCTCTGTTCAGAGTCCTACTCGTACAGTAGTGCGGATTTTACGTACAAAATACAAAGTATCCAAAATATAAAGAGAGAAAGAATCCTAAAAATGTGCGATTCACAACAGTCTGCCTCCGAGTCATGGGTTAAGCTCACAGAGATAGAGGATTGGGGTGTGAGAGCACTCTTTTCGAAGCGCAAACTCAACAGAACCCATACAGACGATACCTTATTGGTGACCCAAACACGTCATTTTTTCACCTAAAGTTAAGTGGAATCTTATGAAGTTTATTTATAATCAGCTACTCTGTCATTTCATAAAAAGGAAACAAAAGGGACACTGCTTAACATGATAGAGAAACTGACCCCAAAAAGCCAGCAAAGCGCCACCACCACCCCATCACATCGCGTTCCACGCTGTGCTTAACATGATAGAGAAAGTGACCCCAAAAGCCAGCAAAGCGACGAGTAAGTCAGGCAGGAGGTTATACTCTGTTGTGTTGCACCATCTTCTTCGTACTCTTGGGAACAAGAAGCCGTCCCGCAATCCTTGTCGCCGGCGTTTGTTGATAGAGACGGACGAAGCATAAGTTAACTGTTACACTATGCACTGCTAAGGAAACTTGCATGGCAAGATGTGATGAAAGGAAGCACTTCTTCACAAGGACCATCAAGACCATCATGTTTCATTTTAACGGTGCACCCACTATCACTCTTGGCCAACGGGCAGGACGGGGGATATAGACCTATAGATTACTACTAAATGAACAGTCACCATTTTAACCATGCTAGGCCAAGTCAAAAGCTAAAAACTGACAACGAGCTTACCCGACGTTGAGAAAGGTGCGTCCTCCTTCTTTCAGCAGAGAGCGGCTAGTAGATACTTGTTCACTGACCAACCATAGCTATCACTAGTTGCAGCATCAAACAGGCTAACAGGTTGCCCCGGAACCATGCTCTTAATGTTCTCGGCCGAGAGGAACAGCGTTATACTCGTCATTTCGCCCAGTAATGTGTAGATCTTCTCCTAGTAATGTTTATAAGGGGAAAGCGACATAAGATGCATCAGCCAGTGGTGGCGGCTTCTTTTCTAGCGATATCCAAAGGTGACGCTGTTCTTTTTCTCAGTGTTTAGTACTTGTGCCCAATGGCTGTCTCTCTTTGGCTTCCTTATTACCAGCCCTAAGCTGCATGGCTTCCTTGTCAACTAGGCTTATGCCACCAAGTGGTTTTCGATCTCTCTATCTGATGGTGAAATGGCTTGTGCCTGTGGCTGTAAGTCAATCTTTCGTCAACCTGGCTAAGCTTCTGTTCAGTGGCGTCTATTGGTAAACAGCTAGCAACAAGTTTGTAGCGTGAGTTGCTCATCTCAGATGTCACCAAAAAGTCGTAGGCAGCAGGGAGCAACTAACGATGGCGAGTTTGCAGAGTATAGTGTCGTTAAAACAAACTGTAGTTCTTGAAAAGCTTTCGTCAGTGTTACAATACGGCCTGCGACGGACTCTCCGTAAGCCAAGGAAAGAGCTAAAGATCGAAGAAGAGCTAAAAGAGATCAACTGAGGATGATAGACAATTTGCAAGACCATGCAGAGCCTCCTCGACAACAAGAAGAACGGCGGCCAAATGCACCTTGTAAAGGCTTTGGACTTGGCTTCTCCAGCGGCCAAAAGCAGCGATCAACAGCAGCAGTCACCAAGCCCTGCCGATGATGTGGAGCACTCAGATGATTGATGTTGAGCCTCTTCCGCTATGATAAAGTGTGACATCAACCATCAGCACCGTTATGAAGCGCCATATTAGGTCGAGGGGGACTACTGGTTCTTTCCTCTCCAGTTTTGGTCATAGAGAGTCTATAAAGACAATTATTCCGAATAGGATAAACTATGATTCGGGACCGTAGGTCTTTGAGAAAGATTATGCGGAATCGGATGGTGACTCGCAGGTTTCGTTCGCTGTCTCGTCAGGTCGGTACCGACGTGAATGACCAATTATCTTGTCGAGTCACCGTACAAAGGCCGAGCCTTAGACGGCCTGAGGGGCTGCGAGAGAAGAGAGAGAGAGAGAGAGAGAGAGAGAGAGAGAGAGAGAGAGAAAGAGTATGTTGGAGAGCGGGGCTGGTCATCGATGTGATAGAGCAGATGACGTTGGCTGTTCGCCCTCCTTCCTCTTCTTGGTTGACAGGCCAAGAACAAGCGTCTCTACCTTCCTTTTGGTCGCGTCGGGCTGTCTGAGCTTGGGCGGTAAATTCTTTGTCCTTCCTTCGTCTACGAGGTCAGCCTTTCTGTATAGAAACAGCAGCATCCACGGTTCGCCTCTAACAGACCAGTGCGTAGTTCTGTGATTGCTCCATCTCAGCGATCTCATCTCTCTCTCCTTGCTTCACACCGGCTAACTCTGACCTCTCTCTCTCTGTCTTGTTCTCTCTCTCTCTCTTGTCTGGTCTCTCTCTCTCCCCGATCGCTCTCTTCTTCCCTTCACCCTCTGATTATAGCGGTTCATTCTCTCTTTTACATCCTCTGCGCAGGGACTGCCCACACTTTCAATCCTTACTCTATCGTTCGTTTCCTATATATTTGAGAAGCTATGGCGATTGACCAGAGAAACGGTGGACAAGCGTCCGAACATGCCGCAGAAGCTCCAGTTGGTGGCAAAGCGCCTCAGAGTGTCTATCAGACGACCGCACCAGTCTCAAACTTTGCCTTCAATGGAATCTATGGCTTCTTCACTGGCAAACCTACCAGCAAGTCAGGCTTCAGCAGCTACTCTACCGCGGAGCAGGTGGCGGCTAGCTTTGACGGCAGAGGCAAGACTGCCATCATAACAGGCGGAACCGCTGGTCTGGGAGAAGAAACGGCCCGTGTATTGGCCTCTAGAGGATGTGAGGTCATCATCGCTTGCCGAACAGTCTCCAAAGGAGAGAAGACACTCCAGCATATCAAGGCTCAGAATCCTGAGGCCAAGGTAGAAGTGATGCAGCTTGATGTCTCCTCGCTCAAGTCAGTCAGGGCCTTCGCTGAGGCGTATAAACGCACAGGAAAGCCTTTGCACCTTCTCATCCTCAACGCAGGGATCATGGGAGTGCCATATCAGCTTACAGAGGACAACGTAGAGCTTCAGTTCGCGACGAATCACCTAGGACACTTCTTACTGACAGAGCTTCTGCTGGACACTGTAAAGCAGACGGCGCGGGCGACCGGTGTGCCTTCTCGCGTCATTGCTGTGGCTTCTGCTGGTCATTTCTTCATTCTTAGACCCTTTCTTCCGGACACGATCTCATCTGAAGAGACGTACAATCGCTTCCGCCAGTATTCCTTGACCAAGCTCTGCAATATCCTCTTCATCCGAGAGCTTCAGAAGAGACTGGACCCGAGAGAAGTTATCGCTGTGGCCATCCACCCAGGCGTAATCCGTACCTCCATCTCTCAAAGTGTAGAACCTGGCTTTTCTAGGTTCTTCTACCCCATAACGGACTTCTTCTGCAAGCCTTTTTTCAAGAGCGTGCCTCAAGGGGCAGCCACCCAGGTCTATGTAGCTACAGCCAAGGATGAGGAGCTGGTACCGGGCGAGTACTATGCAGACTGTGGCCTCTCTCCCTCAAGCGACCTAGCCCATGATGCGGAGCTGGGAAGAAAGCTTTGGGATCTGAGTGAGAAGCTGTGCAGGAACCCTAGCGCGGGACAGAGGAATGGCCTGCACTAGATCACCATCAGTAGCAGGAGAGAGAGAGAAAGATGGAAAGAGTGACGGAGCTTCTGATCTTGAGCTAACAACATGAGGAGGATGCACATCACTCGGCACGATTCTGAGACTATTGAACACTAAAGTTAAGCTATCTCTTTTTGCTTCTGGGCACACTCTGTTCCATCTCAAGCTCACTTCGGTCCTCTTTGTCTCTCTGTTTCTTGTGATAGGCAAGGCACGTCTGATCGATCCCATCTTCGTGGTCAATCATTCTGTCTGTTTGGCTCTCGCCCTGCGCTCACACTTTGCTCTTCTCCTATCTCTAGCTTTCTCTTCGCAATCTTGCTCCTCTGTGTGTGTCTCCATACCAAGAGAGCCATCTAGGGTCAACCTTCGCTGTTCTCCGATATCTCTCATTAAAAGCACATCATTTTGTCCGACCAAGTGCTAGCCCAAGCTTGTCCGTTGTGCATAGGAAGAACATCGTGGCGACCATGGCGCTCGCAGAATGTTGATGTTCTCCATCGGACGGCTAACGACAGAAGAGGATTAGGCAGAGGGAGAAAGAGAGTTATCGCGCCCTTCCGTCCGGAACAGAGAGCACTTTAAGGGCGATTCTCCGGCGCGTGAGCGTGCTGCATGACTTCCTGCCTGTCACTAGGAACAATCCATCTATGTTTCGACCTAGAGAAGACGTGCCCATTGTGGATCGTAGTGTACATGCTCCTAGGCCCATACTCCTGTCCAAGCAGGGCAATAACATTGTTGGGCCTCCACCCTGGGCTGCCCATGAACTCGACGCGCTTCAAGGGAAAGATCTCTGAGGTACGATAGCGATGCGGCGTCTTACACTGGATAACACCGTCATCTCCATCATCCGGAAGAGACTCTGCCCTCCCATCTGGCCCTCTCCAAGAGGTGAGCACGCTAGGACTCATCCTGGCAGAGGCATTGAAGGACAAGCCCGTGATATCGATGAACAAGCCCGTCTGACTGTCAACAAAACGCGCATCAATCACGTTGTCCTTTTGAGGAAAGCGGTACTGTGCGTTAGGGTTGACATCTAGAAGATATCTTGACCTGTACCACGTGTTATTATGCGCGATGTAGGCCGTCAAAAGAGCTTGTCCTGTTGTCTGGAGGTCAATATCGTCGTCCCAGGCGAGGATCTCCCTGTTCCAGGTCCAACCTAGCAGAGAGCCATGTGCTATCCAGTAGAGAAGCTGACGCTCCTGAGCGAAAGCGCTCCAAGCACTATAGAGGCTGGAGAGGGCTTCCATCCGCTTTGAGGCCCTGTGCTTGAGCGTCAGATCATGCCAGCGAGCGTCAAGGTGGTGGCAGCCTGGAGCTTCATGGAAGTACTTCATATCAGGAGGATAGGAAGAGGAGTTCGAGCTTGTGCCGTCTACTGCTGCTGCTGTAGGGAGAAGGGGCCCAAGCTGTTGCACCATTGACGCTCGCGAGGCGGCTCTGTAGTCATAAACTGGTCCTGGACCAAGCGTCCAATATTCAATGCGTCTCTGAACACTGCATAGTCGCCGCTCGGGCAAGGGACAAGCAATACCTATGGCTTGGTACAGAGAGTCGTCAGCTTGAGACATAGAGGGTGTCATCTTAGGCTCTGTCGACTCTCCAGCAGGCTGTAGAGGTGGCTGAGCACTGCCAAGCACAGCATTGTTGCGGTCCGGTGCAGTGTAAGGCACTGCAAGTGGCTGACTCAGACCCAGCACTCGGCTCTGTCCTCGGCTCCTAGCTCTATGCTGGGCCGGAATGCTTGAAGCAACCCCGGGCAACAAATCTCCTTCTCCTGCTTGGTGGTGAAGACTGGAGAGCCGTCGTCTGCCAAGTTGAGGTGCGCTCTGTGTGCCTGACTGGTGCTGCGATGCTCTTTCAGGTGTCGGACGATAGAGATCTGGGGTCATGACGGCCTTCTTCGGGAAAGCATCTCGCCAGTTGGAGCCAGCGGGATGAGCCAATGGAGGGATAGGGGATGGCCCTAGCTGAGGGTGGTGCCGTCGGCTGTCTAGTAGGTTAGCTTCTTCTTGCTCGTTGTGATGGGAGCTTGAGAAGGGTGCGGGAGGACGCGCGTCAGTGGCCACGGGTAGAGCATGGCTGGGAAGGAGAATCAGAGCGACGCTTGTGATGACCACCACACGGCGCCAGAGCTCGCACCTCAACCTCTTTATATTCTTCTCCATCATCGGGCCAAGCATCTTTGGCGCAGACAAGGCCATAAGTGACACAAGAAGCAGACGAGATAGAGCTCTGTCACGGTTTGAAGCCTTTATTTAGAGGATTAAAGCTGGCTGAGGAGCCCGGTTGTGCGCCGCCATAGAAGAGATGTAGCTCCCTTCAGCCCGTTATAGAAATGAGACGAGCCTACATGGGATAAGAGAAGCAAGAGTTGACGGAGCTCCTGGACGTGGACTTACGAAGAACATAATAACGACAGGGACATGTCACTCCTAAGGCAGGGGTAACGCACGCGTGAATAGTCACGTCAACAGCGAGAGGGCAAGGAAGAGTGACAGAGACAGACATAGAGACAGAAAGAGAGAGAGAGAGAGAGAGAGAGAGAGAGAGAGAGAGAGAGAGAGATTGGAACAGAGGGCGTAGAGAAGATGAAGAAAATATCTACTGTACGATGCAGTGGATCAGAAGCCGCAGGAGAGAATGAATACTCTTGAAGAAGAGACAGAAAAATAGACAACTATCCAGGGCGAGAGGAGGTGAGCATCTCTCCTTCCTCGATGGCGACATTCGCTTCTCTTGATCTTTGGGTTTCCATTTCTTCTCTACCGTGGACATCTCTCTCTTTGAGCTTAGCTTCTTAGGGACATCTGCAGCCTATTCGCGGCTCTATGTTGTGGAGGCGTGACGGTTGCTTGATGCGGATGATGGGTCGCTGCTCTGCCCAAGCATCAGGAGAGACGGCCATAACAGAGCCACAGTGTCTGAGTGAGAGAGAGAGAGAGACAGAGAGAGAGGGAGGGAAAGAGAGAGAGAGCGAGAGAGATAGCGCGCGCGCGAGAGAGAGAGAGCGAGAGAGCGAGAGAGAGAGAGAGAGAGAGAAAGAGAAGGGTAGAACTGACACAGAGCTCCAAGAGAGAAGGAATGCAATCAGAAAAATTAATAAGAGAGGAAAAAGACAGTAAGAAGATCCAAAGATTGGAGGCGATGGCAGAGTAGCACA